>JAVQJF010036055.1:0-17602 GCA_036023855.1 Gadopsis marmoratus
AGTGAGTGAACAAAAGAAAAATCTAAATCAAATCAATATTTGGTGTTACTACCCTTTGCCTTCAAACCAGCATCACTTCTTATAGATACACTTGCACAGAAATGGGCAACGTTGAGGATCGTAGATGCAGTGGTCGGCCAAGGAAATTTAGTGCAGCAGATGAAAAACACATCCAGCTTATTTCCCCTCGAAACTGGAAGATGTCCAGCAGCGCCATCAGCTCAGAACTGGCAGAAATTAGTGGGACCCAGGTACACCCATCTACTGTCTGGAGAAGTCTGGCCAGAAGTGTTCTTCATGGAACAGTTGCAGCCAAAAATCCAAACAGCCGACTTGGAAACACGGCCACGCGACTCGACTGTGCATGAAAACATAGGAACTGGGGTGCAGGAAAATGGCAGCAGGTGCTCTGGACTGATGAGACAAAATTTTAAATCTTTGGCTGTAGCAGAAGGCAGTTTGTTCGCCAAAGGGCTGGAGAGCAGTACAATAATGAGAGTCTGCAGGCAACAGTGAAGCATGGTGGAGGTTCCTTCCTGAGAAATACAGACAGATACTTATCCATCATGCAATACCATCAGGGAGGCGAATGGTTGACCCCAAAATTTATTCTGCAGCAATACAACGACCCCAAACATACAGCAAATGTCATTAAGAACTGTCTTCAGCGTAAAAAAGTCCTAGAAGTGATGGTATGGCCCCCACAGAGCCCTGATCTCAACATCATCGAGTATGTCTGGTGTTACATAAAGAGACAGAAGGATTTGAGGAAGCCTACGTCCACAGAAGATCTGTGGTTAGTTCTCCGAGATGTTTGGAACAACCTACCAACCGAGTTCCTTCAGAACTGATGTCGTATTGAAGGCAAAGGGTGGTCACAGCAAATATTGATTAGATTTAGATTTCTCTTCCGTATCATTCACTGCATTTTGATAATTGATGAACCTAAACTATTATTTTCATTTACTGCAGCTTAAAACGTTTGCACAGTACTGTATATACATACATACATACACATTATATATATACATACATACATATATATATATATATTGGAGTGGATACTGTAAATTTAGACAGCAAAAGTTTATATCATATAGCTTCAATGAAGAGCTGTAACAGACTGATACAAAATATACTGACATAGTGTGGAATATGTTTTTTGGTGAAAGTGGTGGAAGATGTATTCAGATTCTTTACTTAAGGAAGAGTATTATACAACAATGTAAAAATACTCTATTACAATTAAAGGTCCTTCATTCACTTAAGTAAAAGCACACGTGTTATTAGCAAAATGTGCTTAAAGTATTAAAGTAAAAGTAGTCTTTCTATAGAAAAATGTCCCCTATTACATGTGACATTATTAGATTTATACTGATGCAACAATACCTACCAAGCATTTTACTGTTATAACAGCTTGAGATGGAGCTAGTATTAACTACTTTATATACAAAAAGGTAGTTTTGCCCAGTGATTTCCAACATTTTGACCCCCTTAAAATGGTGACCAGCTTAATCTGATTGTCAATAATTGGGTACGAAAGAAGAAAAAACTAAATTCTGCTACACACATTCATATATTTGTTTGAACTTTTCTCTAATCTTTGCTTTATGTGTAAAATATCAGATATTTTGGCCTCTAGAATGTAGTTACAGTCAACCACTGTTTAACAAGAGCATAAACTATGTTAAGGTGTTAAAATAGAGGTCAGTTATGTCAGACTTTCTCATGGCTGTGAAATGCTTTGCTTTAAGACAAATGACAAAGAGCAGAGGCTATGATCTATATGAAATCATCCTCTTTCTGTGCTCAGATCTTCAGCACATAGAACAGGATGAGAGGGTGTCTATGGGCTTGAACGGAGACCTTTACTTCTCTCACGCGGTGGCGAAGGACAGCAGGAGAGACTACTGCTGCTTTGCCGCCTTCCCGAGAATACGAACCATCGTTCAGAAGAACGCCATGTCGGTCATTGTCAACACAAGTAGGTGTCACTGCAGGATCTTTTGTCTTCACTCAAGTGCTATTTTCCTCCAAATCAGCATTATGCAAACTTGCGTTGATCATTTACAACATGTTCATTGATTCACATATTCCCAGCTACACTTCAAAATCCATCCAAGTGTTATGCTGTTTTGTTTATACATCTCCTAGGTTTTGTGTTGTGATTTTGATCTTGGTGATCCCACGTTTCCACGCTTTCCTCATGTTCATTGTTTTTTGTTTTTTTTCACTGTCTTATCCACCTCCATTTCAGAAAAAAGTGACATGAGCCCTGAAACTGGTAAGTTTGACGTTTTTAGCGTAAAAGACCCATGTGCTGTGCATCACCTGTAATCAGCTGTGTGCACAAGGCAGGCATATGTATGTACATGTATAAAATATATAAGTGCAGTCTTTGGGAAACTGCATTACATGTCTGCTTTTTATTATCTCGTCATTAACTGCTATACTTCCTTAGCTAATGCAATCTTTGAGAGAAGACCCTCTCTTCTGGCGCCCTCTGGTGACAGGTCAGCGACACAGCTTGTCAAAGGAGAGGACTTGAAATTGGAGTGTATTGCTGAGGGATTGTAAGTAATTCTACCATTTTAACAACTTAAAACTGATGTGAATGTTAAACTGCGTAATCGCACGTTTGTATGTCATTTTCTGTCATTTATAGGCAATATCAAACTTATTTAGACTCACTTTTTGTGCCCTTTCTTTTAGTCCAACTCCGCAGGTTGAGTGGGTGAAGATAGGTCATCAACTTCCCATTAGAGCAAAACTGGAGAATCATGGGAAATTGCTGATTGTGCCGAGAGTTAAACAGGAAGACCGGGGGAAGTACATGTGCAAGGCAAAGAACGCACTTGGAGAAGCGGTCCATTACTTTACAGTGACAGTAGAAGGTAAGTACAGTGTGCTGTGAAGTTAAAGTGGCGTTATCACCTCTATTTTATAATTTGAGATTATTAGGGCCCGAGCAGGAAAGCCACAAGGACCCTATTGGAATTATTATTATTATTCTTAGTCCAAAGAAATTTATTTTTAAGGGCTTTATCATGCTCAAAAAGTCATGAAACTTTGCACATGCAGTGAAGTGGTGAAAAATTAGATCTTTTATGGGTCTTGAGCATGGGTGTGGCAAAATGGCTCCATAGCGCCCCCTACAAGCGTTTGACGAACAAGCCCCTGCGGCCTGTTTCACGTACACGCACCAAATTTTGTAGGCTTTGTAGGTATCATGTCCAGACTTACAAAAAAAGTGTCTGCTGCCCCTACCATACACCAAACAGGAAGTCAATTATATTACATTAACCACCAATATTTAGTGCGTTTTACACAGTTTCGGGGGGTTGTACTTTGTCAAACTCCTCCTATATCCTATATCCTCCTTTATCGGCTCGACTTCAAACCTGGGCTGCCATCTAAAGGCCTTCGCCATGAAGAATTAGTAGAATGGGGGTATTAACTTGAAGTTGCCCGTGAGGTGGCGTGGAAGTTATGCGTTTGCAGTGAAACAGGAAGGGGATTATAGCTGCATTGTCCGGGAGGCGCCAAACTTACCATGTGTCATGACCCCCACGGCCTGAAGCCGTCTATGTGCTAATTTTCATCCATGCACCTAGTGACTGCAGGAAATGACAGGCTTTATAGTCTGACATGCCACTCCTACTGGGTTGAACAGAATACCATCAAAGTCGGCCAGAAAAGCTTTAGGACAGTGATGACGCCGCGGCCTGGCCTGGACAACACGTGCTTTGCCATTAACAGGAAGCAGTTTTTTCAGGGGGGTTGTGATGCTTGAAAACTTGGAAACTTGCCACACACTTCAGAAGCGACGGATTGTGTCATCCGATATTGGGTTGTGGACGTGTGTGGTAAAATGGCTCCATAGCGCCCCCTACAAATGAATGATCTGTTTACAAAAGTGATTGCGTTTGCCGGCCGTGAGGCTGGGAACGTCCGCTCAAGGGGCGGCAGATGCCGCACACCTCGATGTGCATATGCCCCGACGTGCACAGATCTGTGAGGGCCCATTTATTGCTGCTTGCAGCTTTAATTTAAGACTTGTTATTTAAATAACAGGCTGATCCTTCACTTTTTTTTAAGAAACACGTAGAGCAGAATACACTCTTGCTCCTTTTAAAGCATCATCAAATACTAAGTTCAGTGGTGAAAGAATCGCTTAGATCCTTTACTTCAGTAAAATTACGAATACAACAATGTTCTTAGGCCAAAGAAGTGTGACTGATATAAGAAAGATTAAAGAACAAAATTTCGATACACAAATTTGTATTCATATTTTAGACTTTCCCTTATTCTTTGCTTTTTTTGTGAAATATTGGTCTCCTTCTAAGGCCCAAATGATCTGTGTTGATGTGTGTTATTTAAATGAAGCCATCAGAGAGGAAATGTCTCTGGTGGAACTGCTAACATCTCAGAGATCTGAAATCCAACACTGGACACCTTCCTTTTGAAATGTAGTGGAGTAGAAGTGTAAAATAGCAGAAAATGGCAAAACTTAAATAAGTACAAGTACTACAACATTGTACCTAAGTACAGTAAACTTGGGACTCATTGTGCAGGTGTTTTTTTTTATCATATATGTATATACTAAGATCTTGTTGGACTTCCAGATCTTATATATCTGATGTGTGTGTGTGTGTGTGTGTGTGTATATGTATATGTATATAAACAATCATGATGTTATACAAACTTATACAAAATGCCTATTATGTGGCAACAATGATTCTGGTTGAGACTGTCGGCAATGTCTGTCTGTCATGGGTACACATGTGAATGTAGCATTTATTGCAGCAGGGCTCTGTATTGAATTACATGTATCGCATAACTGTGATTGTGTAGTGATGTGTCTTTCTTTTAATAACATAATACCATAATGACTGTGTCTTCCCAGAGCCTCCAGAGTGGGTGTCTGAGCCTGAGAGTCAGCTCAGGATGATCGGCTCAGAAGTGCTCATCAGGTGCTCTGCCAGTGGGACTCCCCAGCCAACTATAACATGGAGGGTGAACGGCGTACCGCTGCGGGGTCAGTCTCACTTTAGACTCACTTCACTGTTAAAAACCTTACTCCTGAGGGCTAGTCCTGATCACTTTTCCTTGATTTCCTATTTTAATACAACATATTACATAACGTGATATGGGAAGAGAGTGTTTAAAAGTGGAGATAGCCATGGCTTTTTGAACTAGGGCTATAATTCTTTACCTGTGAGAGGTCCTGGGTTCAAATTCTGAAGCAGGACGGTTATTGTGAAATCCCCCTAGTGATCAATACAGTCTTATCTGAAAAGAAGATTCTGATGTAAAATTCTGAAGGGAAAAGTACTTTCAGCATGTTTTATTAAAGGGGAATGCCAAAGTCTGTTGACAGGTATTGAGGAGTACTACTGTCAGGGTTCGTTGAAAGTGTTGAAAGTTTGGAAAATGCTTAATTTTAACCGTTATGTTTTCAAGGTTAAGGATATGCTTGTATTTGAATATACTCCTTGAAAAATGCCTGATTTTCAACATAATCTACATAATGAATCATGTAAACCATAAATCTTTTAATATTTAAAATGAAACGATCCCGTCATCATATTTGGTTGTTGTCTCCTGGAAGTTATGATAAAAGCTTCTAGACTCTCGACATTTTTAATTTACGAACCGTGTGCTGTATATTTGAAAAAGTTGTGTAGAACCTTTTTTGTGGCTCCAGAAGGAGTCAGTGTCTGTTAGGGCGGTGGTTGAAAATGGAAATAAAAGATAAAAAAGCTTACCTGACCTCTGTAGCTCACTCTTCATCTCTGCTTGAGACTGGTGGCTCGAGCCTGCATTAACCGCTACTAGCATAACACTCCTGAATCCCTGGCCAATCTGTCTGTGCCCCGAGTTGCATTGAGGGTAATATAGGCATCTGATTTTGAAACGGAAGAAGAATGTGGGGAATCAAAATTATGTTATTTCTTGTTCTGCTGCATCAATATTGATCCTTTTTTATTAAAACTATCCTTCGTGATTCCAACAATGTTATAGCAGTGCAATGCTAAATTGATGGGGTACTCTTTAAAATGTTCGATATGAAGTATTAGCTTCAGCAACAAGGTTGAAAAGTTTCTGTTCTCTGTGGTTAAGACCGTGAGAGGGATAAGATACAGTTTACAGTTTAGATTTTATTGCAACTGCAACATTCAGTAAGTGCACTCTAGATGGTCAGTGAAGTACAGATAATAACTTTAACTTGTGTGTTTATTGAATGTATCTTTGATCTATTACAGAAGCTCAGGGTACCATAGTTTTACACAACGCCAAAGCTTCTGACAGTGCGGTCTATCAGTGCGAGGCCTCCAACAGACATGGAACCCTTCTGTCGAATGCAAACATCATGATTATGAGTAAGTACGGCAGCTTTTAGTTCTGTGAGCCACTGTTTTCTCAGTTCAGTTTCATCATCATGTTTTATTATGAAGCGCATGACCCAACACAATCTGAAGATTTCTTAGAAAAAGTATTTGTTTCACAGTGTTTGTGAGTAAGTGTCAGACTTTGCAGTGAGTCATTGGGAGGCTGCTGACTGATGTGTTAAGCTAGAGAGCTGGCACTGATGTTGGCATATGCCCATAAAGCAGCGAGGAGCCCAGGGAAGGAGGGCTGTCTACAAGCTGTACTCCTTCATTCTGGCTAGCGTTTCTCCCTGTGGAGCAACAAGCCCAGTTCCCTACCATTTATATGCTAACAAGTTCCCCCTCAATTCCATACGGATTTCAGGGCAATAAGACAAACATGTGCTGGTTTACAAGTGCAGATAAAAAAAACGAAAAGACAGATTGTTGCTTTTCATCGCTCTGCACAAACGTGGGGAGTTTGTTCTCAGTGACACAGGAGTTAATAAAGCTGGACAGCTAGACAGACCAAGCTAGACAGACCATTTTAATGGGAGGCTTTGGCTACAACTGATAACGTGCACACACTCGGCTAACTCATTATTCTATTGTTTTCTTCTTTAATTTCATTTTCACATTAACACATTTCTGACAACCAATAATTTTTTGGGAGGCCACAATTAACACACAGGGAAGGCAACATTGTTGTTGCCTCATTTAAACAACCCTGCCTCATCCCTTCCTGTTGTGTCTGGGTTTTAAACTGCAAAATTGCAAACCTGATCTTGCTCAGTGTTGTTTTTACTGCCTCAAAGTCCCTGAAAGCACAGTAGTTTAGGGCCACACCCAGGTTCCTCCATGGTGGAATATCCGCATTAGGGCATCTTCTGCTTTTCTATCATTTGTAGACTGATGATTAGATTCTGCTGCATGGTCTTTACAGATCTGCCCCCCATGATTTTGACCAAGGAGGGGGAAGATTACTCTGCTGTGGAGGGAAAGGGAGCGATGATGCACTGCAAGGTCTTCAGTTCTCCTCCGTCTACTATCACTTGGTAAGTGTGCAGTTTGTTCCTGTATCCCATACACCAGCAGAGAGCAGTAGATATCAACTGCTTGATGCATAGAGTCCTTCTGCATACACTGTGTTTCTTTACTGGTAACCTGCTGTTTCGTTAAAGCATGCCAAAGTAACCCTGTCATTCTATTCAGCAACGTTTTATGTCTTCCATGCACAGTGCAGTGTTTATCTGTTTAAACTGCTGCTGTGTTCATATTTAATTTGACCTGAGAGAACTTTGAGACTTTAATGGGTGTTTGTCCTGAATATTTTCCAGGAGCAAAGACGACTCCTCCAAACCCGTGCAGGGACTGAGGTTCACCGTTCATGACAATGGGTCGCTGGAGATCTACAGCGTAGAGAAAAACGACATAGGGCAGTACACATGTTTAGCTAAAAACAAAGAGGGATCTTCTGCCATGGACGCCATGCTCTATGTGAAAGGTAAACAGTTTACCTGTTAAAGTGTTTGCAGTGGCTCGCAGTCCTTGAAATTTAACTAATACGGTTGTGTCTATGGAAGATCCCACTACAATAGTCGAGGCCCCGGAGGACCAGCAGGTCTTAATAGGTACCACGGCCCAGCTCTCATGCCTCGCAGAGTACGACAAGTCCTTCAGCAACGACTTTGAGCTCCTGTGGGAAAAAGATGATATGGAGATAGCCCTCAACTACACTGAGAAGTCAAGGTAGGATACTGATTTATTTTTTTTCTTTTACAGCATTGCAGACTCCCAGATGGAAAGTCATTTTACTTCTCAGTTTTGTCAATCAACATTCTGCCTCCATCTTTCTGTCAACAGATATGTTGTGGAGGATGGTATTCTTCAGATTATCAATGTAAGCCACAGGGACCAGGGTGTGTACACATGTGTGGCGAGAACTCCAGTGGATCAACACACGGCATCAGCACTGCTCATGGTGTTAGGTGAGCTGACGTGAACAATATTTCTGCTCCGAGCCAAAGGATCAGAGACCTCCTAGTGCTGCATTCTTGTCTGACACATTTCTAAACGGATCAATATGTCAGGAAGCCAAAGCAGAGCATGAACATGCAGACCATGGCTTTATTAGTGCTGTGCTTTGTCTGACAATCACCCTTTTGAGATATTGGTGACATCCTAAAGTCTAAAAGAAATAGTGGCAGCCTATGCAGCGATGCAGCTCGTTCCACATCCTCTGGCCCTCGGAGTGATTTGATTGGACATTTGTTCCCTTGGCCTTTTTTGCTGCAGAGATTGACGTGTCTGTGATTTTCTAAAGCCATGTTGTTGTGATGGTTTTCAGACGTCCCTGATGCTCCTGAGTACTTGGTACTGTCTGAACACAAGAGCAAAAGTGTGAAACTGAAATGGAGTCCAGGGGATGATCACAATAGCTCAACCGCAGGTAAAAGGTGTATCTGTGTGTACTGGCGGTCAGTACATACAGTATAGTACATACTGAATCAGTGCCTCTTGCAGTTGCGGTATTGATATGACATAGCATATTAATATACACACTTTTGGGCATTATTCTGCATGTAAAATAGATTTGTTTTATAGCATCTTGTACAATAGGAATCTATTATTGATTCATCCAAGCAAGAATTATGATTAGTTTCTCTGAGGAATACACAAGATCAGAGCAGGGTTTGAGGATATTTTTTCTGTAGAGCTTGTGGTTAGATAAGCAATCCTTTGGCATGAAGAGGGACAGCTCTGATTGTCTTTCTGCCTGTCAACAGAATTTATTATTGAGTACGAGGAAAGCCAGTGGGAGCCGGGAAACTGGAAGGTGCTGCATCGAGTACCTGGAAACCACAACTCTGCCATCCTCGAACTCTATGGCCATGTCGACTATCGCTTCCGCGTGTCTGGTGTGAACGCTGTGGGGAGGGGTCCTCACAGTGAGCCCACAGAGAGATACAAAACCCCCCCGGCAGGTCTGAGGCTTCCTCCTTTCATTGTTTATTGTACTTTTTGATAAGGTCCTCCAGGCCACTCAAGCTGCCAACACTGCTGCTCTGTGAACTATAAAACACTCAAACCTGCTACATAATTGATTCCATTTTTGTTGAAAATCTGCTCTCTTGTGTGCCCTTTTCACTGGAGATTTCTTCCACTAACAATGCTGACAAAATCTATATTCCTTCTTTTCTACAGCCCCTGACAAGAACCCTGAAAATATCAAAATCGAAGGTCATTTGCCACATGAAATGGATATCAGCTGGGAGGTAAGAAATAGAGTTTGGTCTTTTATTATCCTCTTACTGCAAATTCTGTAATGTTGGTTACCTTTACAGACTGAATTATTCACAACTGATACAGTTTTTGGAAGTCAAAGAGTCTTTTTAAGAGGACAGATTCAATTTGATCAATGTTTCGTAGGCAATTACCAATAGGAATGTAAGAAAGAGAAATGGCCCACTTTTTCATTCTGTGGTTCAGATCATTAGAAAAGTCATTTTCTGGGATCACCCTGAGTGAGTTTTCATTGAAAGCTGGTCCTTTTCTTTCATTTAAAAGAGAAAGGGGAGCTATGACAAAGGACATTTTCTTTTAACACATAACTGTAATATATTCAGTTTTATTGTAGCAAGAGAAATCTCTCCTTCACTTATTATCTAGTTGCCCTGTCATGGTAATGTAACCCCCGAATCCTGGATTCATGAGCTCTCCCGCTGTTAATGATTTGCTTTTGTAGATAATGGTATCTCATTCTATTTCTCACTGTCCAACTTCTGTGAGGAGATAAATCTTTTCATCTATGATGTCTTAGCAAGCCCCGTATCAAAGAAGTGCCATGCTGCTAGACCAGGTCAATTGTTCCATTGTTTTATTAGATAGCAGGATAAAACACTGCCAGTGGCACAGTTCACTGGGCTAGCTTGTCATTTTAATCCCACAGAGGCAGTGACATTGAGCGGTGAAATACAAGAAATGTCTTATGCAACTGTGAAAGTCTCTATGAAACCCTTCACACCATTGTTATTTCTTTTTATTTCTGCTTACCTTTCCTTCCATTATTCAGCCCTTGTTACCCATTGAGCATAATGGTCCTGGTCTGGAATACAAGGTGAGTTACAGGAGACAAGATGTGGCGGAGGACTGGAAGGAACACATGGTGAAGAGACATTCGTTTGTTGTGAAGAACACTCCTACCTTTGTGCCATATGAGATCAAGATCCATGCCAGGAACCATCAGGGTTGGGGCCCTGAGCCCAATATAGTCACTGGCTACTCAGGAGAGGACTGTGAGTAGTGAGCTTTGTTGAACTGATGTGAATTTTTGTAAAGCTGCACTAGTTAATGTTTTTTATATTAGCAATAGATCAAATGACTAAGAGACACGTGAAGTCGCTCATAAATCGCAAAGAAATATTACCCAACTCTGCAGGTTCCCATAGCTCTAGGGTGCGTTTTTATCATCTTTCAACTCATTGTTTCATTTTCCCATCCGCAACTTCGCTCTCATCAACCACTTTTCCAGCCACAGCAGGCAACTATTTTTAGCAAAAAAGCTCTGACCCACTACCTGCCAAGTCAGACAAAGTTAGCGACTAGCTGGTGAACATAGTGAAGCATTTAGCAGCTAAAGAGCCAGATATTTCCCTCAGGAGTTGGAATAGACTAAAACAATGCTAAAAGAAGAGGGAATATTGGACTATCAGATACTAGAAATACAACTCTTATGCTTATGGTGGCTAATGTTTACATCATCATGTAACTATTTTTGTAACTTTATTGTCAATTATCTGTGTGTGAGATACAGACAGGGAGATCGAAATGCTGTTTAACGCAATCCCGAGAGATAAAAATAAAAATACATAAAAAATATATAAATAGTATATACACGGGGGTGATTAAAATCCAGGACCAATGAGGGCAGGGCGGAGGGGTGGGAGGGAAATTAAGTCAAGCTAAACTTAACTGATTCGAACTAGCTTTGTCATTAACTGTAATTATAATTATTCAAGCTGCTATCATGTCATCAGAATGGATCTAAATCCACCTCTAATTTCAAAAACTTTGAAAAGGTTGTTGTAGAGACAGTTGAATGTAAGTGTCATGAAAAGATAGGATACAGACACTGTAATAAAGTCACTCTTGTAAAGTTTGTGTATTTTGTGAAAGAATAAACTTAAATAGTCTTTAATGTCTTCCCTAAAGGTCGCCTGGATTAGTCGGCAGGCGCATTTAAAAAAAGCTTTACAAAGTTGCGGAGCAGGTCTTTAAAGTTGTCAAATGCAGCAAAAAAGTTGCTAAATTGCCAACACAGGCCATAATTTGTCAAGAATTGTGTTATTCAGCCTGTTGTGGGGTTTCTCTACCCCCAAATGAATATAATATCAGTTAATGCTGCTGTATCCAGTTTAGCTTTAGTATGAATCTACTGAGAAAGATTATCGGCTTAACCCTTTATTATATATTGTAGACAGACGGACAGAAGCAGCCTGTACAGATGTTTACTGTATTCCCTGTGTTTAGCTTTCTTCTGGACTTGCCCACAGGAAGTCACCTCAGGTCATGACTCTTCCACATGTTGTGTCCTCAGTCAAATGTGGTGTTATTAAATGCAGTATTTACGCTCATTTATCTCAATAGTTTTATCATTTAATTAGCTTTTGTGAGTGTAGGTAGAGTCCCATGGTATATAGGTGTTCCTTTAAATAGGTGATCACTAAATGTAGCTGGTTGTAAAGTATTTTTGTTTGTTTGTTCATTTCTGATGTAGCATTTAGTCATTTTCGGGATAACTCAAACTTCTTTGTCATTGTTGCAAGTCTTTCCTCACTCAAGTTTTCCCTACTTTACTTTCAGTTTACTGTACATTCTAACGTGCCTTTGCAGTTCCCTCTGCTGCACCTGATGATGTAGCTGTGGAGGTGATGAACAGCTCGGTGGTCAAGGTTAGCTGGACGCGTGTACGCAAGGACAAGTTACATGGACATCTGGGAGGCTACAGGGTAATACCTCAAAAACAGACCTTTGCTTTCAGAGAAAGCTTAAAAGGAATGGCCCTGACCTTGCTCTTTAAACGTAAACGTTTGCTTCTCTCACCCCGCTCGGTCTCCTTTACTTGGCCTGTTCAATGTTTTCCTGCACAGACCACCAGAAAAAATATATAATAACTCATTCAGCATTCGCACACAGATACACAACATACAGTATGCATATTGTACGAAGATTCATGTCTTGCAGCCGCTGCTGAGGATGGCTCTGTGCGTCTTTTTCCTGATGTAGATTAACTGGTGGCATCTGCGCAGTTTGATGGACTCAAAGAAAGTCCACGGAAACAAACACACGCTAACATTCCCCGGGGACCGGAGCCATGCAGCTGTACCGGGACTAAGGCCCTTCTCTGAGTACAGCCTCATCGTCATGACCTTCAACGGGCGGGGCAACGGCCCTGGCAGCCATCCCGTCAACTTCAAAACCCCAGAGGGAGGTAGGATTGTGGAAAAACAGCATGGAGTGTATTGATTCACAACTACTGAAGGGAAAATCTAATAATAGCAAAGGAAACTGGGTTGCAAAATTCGACTGCTTACTGTGTGTATTAACTTCTTTGCCCCGATAGTGCCCGAGAAAAATCCTGCTTTCAGGGTCACAGATGTACAGAAGCATACTGTTTCTCTGGTTTGGGACCCACCATTGGAGCCTAATGGGATTCTCACCAGACACCTCCTCGAATATCAGCTCAGTACGTATCCCTATGCCTCATGCTTATACTTACCTAACTCAAATATAATGGTGAAGCCCCTGTGTTTCCACTAGGATAGATCGTTTTTTCCTTGTGTTTAATAGGGTTTACATCCCTCTGTTCCTTTTCAGCTTGTCTCCTCTTACGAAATAAGACATTGGAAACAGTGACTGCATATCAGAGACCTGAACAGCCTCACTCTTTAAAATGCAGAGGCTCTATCTAGTCTATCTAGTCTATCTATGTCTAGTCCATGAGAATATTGGTAAAAGAAGGGGGTGTCTTTGGCTTTCTGGTGATTGTCTAACCCATGATCCTCAGCAAGGAAAGGAAAATCATTTTGCTGCTCTAATGGGGCCAGATGGGTCATTGTGAGATCAGAGTGTCTGTATAGGAAACATGTCAGAGTGATGTCTGCTGGCCTGCATGTCATGATCATGGCTCAGCTAGTGCTCACTAAGGCTAATGTGTCACAGTTTGTTAAGGTCCAGTTTTACTGACCCCCATCGTGTCCGCAGGGGCCATCTTCACCAAAACTTACAGTCCCAGGGGACACCAGCGCTGAACACATCCCACGTGGGCACACACTTTGCTGTCCTTAAACACAAGTCATAACGAAGCCAATGAGTAACTTCTAACAACATCTTTCTGCCGCGTTTCCCGGCTAATTGAGTTAGATTTTGCTGCTGCACAAGAGGGCCAAGTGTCATATAGTATTTCAGGAGAGGACTTTTTAATTGTGCCACAGCAATAAAGCTGATGTAGTCTTTGAAGTGTGACTTTTTTTGAAGTCCCCTTGAAGCAAGTCATGTGCGAAATGTTGAGGATAATGTAGCCAGCTGTCAGGGTATCATCAGTGACACAAAGGGAATGTCAAGCATCAGCGCAGCTGTTTTAGGACTATGTCCATCTTCACAGCAGTCTTTAATAGCTTCACATCTCACAGGTTTCACAGGCAGGCCTGTCGTAACATTGTTTTACACACTGAGCGTGCAGGAATACCAGTGTGTTTAAACGGTTAAACTAATCGGCTTTGAAATGACACATTTGCTGGGTGAAACATCATTGTATGAAGTTGTGACCAAAGAAGGTCAGTGAGTTCATCAGTACGCTGGCCTCCCGAAGGATGTGAAGGAATACATCCTTTCCTTTGACCATACACTTAGTGGTGATAATAATAGCTGCTCACAAAAAGCTGTTGACGCAGAGTAGGTCAGTAAAGACTAAATAACTACTAGCCTGCCTCTCAGGAAGCTAGTCACACCACTTGACACGGCAAAGATAAGTGTGTCATAAAAGTAAAGATGAGTGCTCACATTAAATCCATTCTGCATTCCTGAATATATTTCCTAGTTCTTCAGAAGACATTACTGTTATACAAATAGATTTTCTTTTCTGTGGACTGTAACTGTACACCACAAACTGAAGGATCATTCTGAGGATTCTTTATTTGCAGTTGTATATTGGTGCAGATTGAACTCAGCACATTTCTCTGCACAACTTCGAACACGCAAGACCAGTCTATATTAGAGTTGCTGTGAAGCAACTTATCAAGAGTAGACCAAGTAAAGCTTGCACTCCACTGATCTGAAATATCTACACGAGTGGGAGTTAAAAATGACCTTTGCCTCAATTCATTGTGTTGTTCTTCCCGTATGAGCTTAACTCATACTAACTGTCGGGTCATTCTCAGATTTCAGTGTTGGTGAGTCTTGGTCTTTTTCACACTACTCAAGGCCAACCATATTTGGCCCAGTAGGGCTGTGGAATATTTGGAAATGTTGTTATCTGAAGTCAGTGAAAGAGCCAAAGTCTGCAGCCTTCAGCCAGTTCACTCCATAAGGTCATGTGCACCAGCTGTCAGGCCTGAGTATTTCCAGATAAGTGAGAAAGTATCCATCCGCAGGATAGTAACATGGGGCTTATGGCCTCTTCTCTGTAACAGCCTGGATTGTATAATTTACCAAACATTTACTGTTTTTATCCCCAGAGACAAAAGAAAACTAACAAAAAAACACTGTGATGTCTAATTATAGTGGCAGATGTCCAGGCAAAAGGAGAAGCAGACCAATACATCCTTGTCGTTGTTTCTGTTGCCTCCTACCAGAGAGATGCAGCACCTCTTTCACAGCAAAGGTCACCTCAACACCTGCTGTGTTTGTTTTTATTACAAAAAACATAAATGCCACCTCCCTGCCTACTGAGCTGCTTTACGTAGTGAAAAATTAGATCTCATCACACTATGGACAGAGACAACCCAAAGAAATTCTAGTTGTGAATGTGCGGGACACAATTGGTTTGTTAAATGCAAATAAAATTTCAAAGGACTATTAAGCCAAACAAGAAAATAGCATGTTCTTTTGCTAAGGCCAAAAAAAGAAATGCATGAGCCAAAATGACAAGTGGCTGTCTTTGGCACTGCAGAAATGTCTTGCAATTGTCAGTTTTTGGGTTAGGGTTAGTGTACTTTTTGCTCCAAAACAGAGTGTAAGCTGGAAGTTAAAACATTTGTGTGTGTAGTAAAGTACAGGAATCACTCATTCACTGGTAAAAAAATAATTTACAACCTCAAACTGTGCCAACACAAATACAGTATGTAGGTACAAGGGATAACAACTTTATGCTGTCATTTATTTTGAAAATTGATATCCTTACAAAAAATAACTGGGAAATTACATTGTAAAACATAAAGTTTACATTATTGTTGTTTCTAGGGAACAAAATATTATAAACCTGGTAGAAGGGTGTTCTTTAATAGTTGTAACTATGAAATAGTTGTATATTTGAGAAATTATAATAAAATCCTGGGAAACAGAAATGTAGTCTTGGAATCCATCAGACAATAAATACAGATGTTAGAGTATAACCGATTGTCCTGTCATATCATCATATCATAAATGATAAAGAGTCAGAATGAGCTAGCAAAATGAGTTCATGAGCTAGGGTAGCTATGGTTACCTTTAGGTGACAGTACAATACTGTGGTTGATCGAAACTGCCAAAATAAAAAATAAATGAATATAAATAAATATCAATAAATTAATATGCCTTTAAATGCACCAAAAATAATATAAAAAATAAATCTAGGCATTAATACATTTACATAGGCATTTCTATATTTATAGTTTTAACTTGCTTCTTTATTTATTTACCATTGTATACTATGTATTTATATTCCCATTTAATTTTCTATGTTATTTATTCGTGTATTCACTATCAAATTGATTTTTAAATTAATTAATGTCAAAGTGTGTCATGGGGTGCCTTCGGTGTTGCCAGGTACTTTGTTGGTGCGGGTTGAATATTTTGTTCGCCATTGGGACAAGGAATTGAAAATATGGGAGATACCTTGACCTTAAAGAGCAACTTAACATAATGCTTTAGCTTGAACACGCCCACACAAGTTAAAAAAATGCATTTGAGCCCTGACAGTTGATTCAATCAACACTTCACATTACTGCTATCTGGCTGGAGGTGGGATGAAGGAGAACTCGCTTCAGCAGGAGTGTTGTCCCTTCTGCCATTGCAGCCCTAAAACTGCCTCACTGACACTGTTGTGAGCTGCGATGTATGAATGTGTACATGAAGGTCTTATGTATTGTCTATAGCTGTATGTTTCTATGTTGTACTGGCTGTGAAAACAAATCTCCCTCTGGGATGATACAAATCTAAATCCTTGTATGTCAGGGTGTGGTGTGGAAGTGGGGGGCTGAACATGACATTTCCTCATAAATAAAGGGCGGGAGGAGTGTCCCAGTGTATGTGTTAGATTGTTCACAGATTTTTGGGGGTCGAGTGGACAGAAATATTGGATTTATGTTAGAAAAAGAAAAATAACTTCTATTGCGATGAACCCTGTAAAATGGGACCTGGATCAACTGACCAGATGCTTACCCAACCGGTCCAGGCCACCCAGAGCCTGGTTCTGCTCGAGGTTTCTGCCTGTTAAAAGGCAGTTTTTCCTTGCCACTGTTGCCTAGTGCTTGCTCATGGTGGAATTGTTGGGTCTATTCATATAGAGTTCATCTAGACTTGCTCTATATTAACAAGTGCTATGAGATAACTCTGTTATGATATAGCGCTATATAAATAAAATTGAATTGAATTAATGTGTAATATAGTGACTGTTCATGCAATTTGCTAACTAGATCACGTTACTGTGTTAATGTCAAGGAGTTGATAACATGAGAGAACATTCCCTTTATTACAATGTGTTCATGGGATTATTCAGCGTGTAAAATGAAAGATTTCCTTCTTTTCCCCTTTTTTTCAAAATACACTGCTCAAATAAATAAAATGAACACTTTTTAATCAGAGTATAGCATCAAGTCAATTAAACTTCTAGGATATTGATCTGGTCAGTTAAGTAGCAGAGGGGGTTGTTAATCAGTTTCAGCTGCTTTGGTGTTAATGACATTAACAACAGCTGCACTAGAGGGGCAACAATGAGACGACTCCCAAAACAGGAATGGTTTTACAGGCGGAGG
>JAVQJF010036063.1:0-28100 GCA_036023855.1 Gadopsis marmoratus
CTTGGACAGACCCTATGCTGGTGCAGTGGGTTCTGGGTTCCTCCTGGTGCACGACAATGCCCGGCCTCATGTGGTGAGAGTATGCAGGCAGTTCCTGGAGGATGAAGGAATTGATACCATTGACCGGCCCCCACGCTCGCCTGACCTAAATCCAATAGAACCTCTGGGACATTATGTTTCGGTCCATCTGACGCCGCCAGGTTGCACCTCAAAGCTTCAGTGATGCCGTGGTGCACATGTGGGAAGAGATACCCCAGGACACCATCCGTCGCCTCATTAAGAGCCCCGACGCTGTCAGGCAGCATACAAGCACGTGGGGGCCATACAAACTACTGAGGACCATTTTGTGTTGCTGCAATGACATTTCAGCAAAATGGATGAATCAATTTTTCACTTTGATTTTCGGGGTGTCTTTGGATTCAGCCCTCTGTAGGTTGATAATTTTCATTTCCATCAAACGATGTGGCATCCATTTGTTGCTAACACATTACCCAGTCCATATCAGTATCGATATGCAGCATGATTTTATTTACCGTTGAGATCTGATGTGTTTTCAAAGTGTTCCTTTAATTTTTTTGAGCAGTGTATATAGAGAATATGGCTATGAAAGCAGTGTGAAGATTCATTCGAAAACATATTGCATTAAACTTACCTGTCATTACACCAGCTTCTACACCCTGCAAGACACAGAAAATATGGTATGGAGAAAAAAAAAAAAAGAAGACATGTTGAGATATCTAGTGTATGATAAATATGCTATTAACATTGTGAAGACAAAGGTAACTTGAGGACTACATTATACCTCCTGCATTGAATTTACCCGTTATGAGTTAAAACAAATTCTACAGTTTACTGTAAGTCTGTTGGGTCTGGAGCTGGTGTTAAGTAGCCAACTTACTGTGGGTGCTGCTGTATTCTCTGCTGTTCGTTGCGTTACCCCTGCCGCCTGGTTGTGTTTGGGGCTACAGTAGCCACTGTCACTGTCTATATCTGCCTCGCTGGCGCCCTGCTCGTTGTATATTTCACCTGGATGGGACGCCCTTCTTCTCTTTGTTCGGTTCTTCCACAGCAGAGGACTTGCCCGTTCAGCAGCACTACGCCCCGACACCTCACCTGGGAAATCTGAGAATAAAGTAGGAGAAACTTAACCTGAAATTAACTTGTTACACAGTGTTACAAAGTGGAATAAAACTGCTACCATCATTAACGTATGCATGTTAAAAAGGACTATAAATACTATAGAAGAATCAACGGAGACTTGTTGAGTAAACATTTTACGTTTTTCATGTTACCTAAACGCACAGTAGACTAGCCAAACTATGTACACATGCTCGATAGCTTTGTCAAGAACAAAGACATCATTGGTGACATCATGAGATGGACACATGTTAACCTCTCCAACTGGAAACTCTGCATTCCAGTTCTTTCAGAGGTTAAGCACAAGCATCATCAACATCAACCTGTAAGACCAGACACTGCTCTTACTGGCATTGTGTCCTGCTTCCTAACTGATAGGAAAGATTCTTGTTCACAGGCAAAGCAGTTTACTTTAACAAAGTCCGGAATGTTTTGAGCATCAACTTCGTTTCAGCCACAGGAATGAAGATCATCACTGACGTTGGCCACACACCAAGCTGGAAATTGAAAGGATTTTCCCACTGCAACTAACAGGTGTCTCATCTTTTAGCTGGTGGAGTTTGTTTATTTATTTTATTTAGAGTAAAAAAAAAAACCTATGTATGTCCGCATGGTAGGACTATATATTTATAATACTAGTATATACATGGTTCCTACAGCTTAAGGCAAGTTAGATTTAAGACTTTTTTTATGACACTCAACTCAAAATGATATTTAAGACCAACTTAACTATAATTACAAGTGAAGAAAAAAACAATATCAATTACTTAGGGTTAGGGATAATGTTTATTTTAACATAAAGCATGGCCTTTTTGGTCCTGTTAAAATAAATTGATCATATACATTACTTCAAATGTTAACTTTTTTTCTAGAGTAGAACACATGGAAAACAATAACATAAAAACCATGATATCAGCTATGGCATGGATTTGCAGGCTTCCCTCAATTCTGCCTCCATCTTTTCTAATTCTGGCAGTTTTTCTTTAGAATACTTCCTTAGCGCATTTGATTTGGTGAGTAGCCATCCTGGGCTGTTCCATGTCCCATGAACTCTGATCCCATATATCTTGACTGGACATGATCTTCGCACCAATAATGCAGATTGAGTGGTTTCATTTTTGTGGTCAGGTTGAGCCTCTCGTCGAAAAGTAAACAAATGGGGCCTTGTTCGCATATGCAGCCAGCTGGTTTGAGATGTACAGGGGCTAATTCAAACTTGCTAAAGTAGGCTGTCTTATCTGAACTGCATGTAAAGGTTCGGGCAAATTCAGAGTCTAAGAACATTGTGCGAAACAAGTCTCCTACTCCCTCATTTGATTTATATGACTGGTGTTTTGTCACTGTGTTCAGACACCGCTGTATCTCTGCTTTTAGTATAGGTGTAGACCCGAATGTTGTGTGGAGATCTGTTATTGGTATTGGAGATGGTGGTGGAGATTAAGGAAGACGTAGGACAGAACTGGGCAATACTTGGCAAAGACTTCAAAAGACTACAAAGACTTCTTGCACAAATTACACCGCGCCTTGTAAACATTGCCTGGTATTGGTTTCAGTCATGACGCAAAATCTGGGTTGTCTAGCCAATTTTCATTAAATTTACACTTTCCCATGTCGATGTCGTCGCTAGTGCGTTGGCTCTTAGCAAGTGCCGTTGACAGTGTGCATCCGGCAGCAAACAAAATTACTGTTATTTGTTCCGCTATACTGATTTGTGTGGCATTTGGTAAAATATTAAAAAAATAGAATGTTATCAATTATTTAGAGATTTTAAATCGCAATGTCAGAAAAAAATATTAATAAAATCCAATTTACCATGTATTGTATTATTTTAGATTAATGAATTCAATGCCTTTTAAGACTTTTTAAGGATCCGCAGGAACCCTGTATATACAGTATATCATAATTTATAATATAGAGTATCTTAGAATTATTGCAGTATTCTTACCGGTCTGCTGTGCTGCGTCCACCAGCATGACTGTCTTGGTCCTACCATCAAGCCCCAAGGTGCACACCTCCTTCTGCATGGCCACACTTCTGGTTGGAGGCCGGCGACCCCTTGGAGGCTGGCACACACCCAACTGTTGCTGTAGGAGAAAGAAAATGAGCATGCTCACTCAATAGAATAAGGATGAGGAGAGACATCTTTCAGTGATACAAATAAAACATGACTTCACTGTGATAGTATCACAAGTGAAGCTGGTGACCTTCTGTACCTTTGGGAGAAGGTTAGGTCGGACCATGCCTCTCCCCCTTTGACTGGCCATCCCATATGCTGGACCCAGAGGCAGTGGTCTTTCACCGACATCTGCTGAGACTGGATTGACCACTCCGGATTGCATAGGACCTGCATACGTACCAGGGAAGGGCTGGTAGAAGCCCATCACAGGTGGGCATGGAGCAGGCATAATCTGGTAATAAGCGTAGTCATTGGAGACAGGAGGCTGGGGTGAGGACAAGATGGGGTAAGCCAGGTATGAACCACCAGGGTTGGGGTTAGGCTGCTGCCAGCGCAGCTCCCCTCCATTATACATAGGATGTTGCCTGTGAAGAAGTAGAGAAAAAATATGCTAAATGATTTCTGATTTTCCACTTTCAATTAAGAGCCATCCATCCATGCACCCATTTTCTTCCACTTATCTTGGGCTGGGTCACAGCGGCAGAAGGCTAAGCAACTTAGAGCCACAAAAATGCTGTGGTGCAGGTTATATTGTCTTATACTAAGCAATTTAGCTGTAAAATGTTATTATGCAAGTCAATTTTAGGTTAAGTGTGCACTGTGTGCCTGTTTTTTGTGGAAAAGGAAGAGATAAAAAAAAATTTTAAATTAGACCATCGGCAGATACTCAATAACAACAAACTCACAGACTCAGTTAAGAGAAACATGACTGCAACATCCTGAATTAATCACAACATTATGTAAAGTGTTTGACTGTTTTGCTAATTTAAAACATTTTCTTACACAAAATAAGAATAAAGCCAATTTAGCAAGAAAAGGGCTCAAGAGTGGGGTGGTGCCCGGTTTATCCTCTGCAACACCGCAGTGATGTGCATGATGGCTGGTTTGTTAGGGGGTGTGTACATGCCATGGTATGCAATGAAATGTTGATAAGGATCCAGATGACATTTTCACAGCCAGCCTACTATAGTGAGAATTTCCTTGCATTCAAATAGAGGGGAAGGAAGCAAAAGAACGGATGTGTGCAGGATACAGCAGATCACTTTGGACAAAGAAAGAGCCACTGGAAACATAGATTGTGGTTCCATGTAAACTCTGCAACTCTAGGGAGGTTTCCATTCATAATTAAGCAGTTAACTGTAGAGCATCTAATGGCTTTAACTCAATACACTGTTAAAGTCTGATTGTGATCTCTTTTGTGAAGCAGAACATTAGGGACACGGTGTTCGCTTCTCCTTCTCATAGTAAACAGTGCGATAAATTTGTTCTTAAAAGTCCAGAAGAAAGCAGATTGTTCTTGGGCGGGTCACAATGGGTACTTTCCACAATGCCAAAAGGAATGGCAACATTTCTGCCAAAGTTATCAACATAATTATCATGAACCAGAACCAATGGTACCATTAGCTCAGAGTTAATTAGGGTTGAAGCCCCTTGACAGAGTAACTGTACCTGTTGGGTTGGTTCTCCTGGACAAAAGGGTAGCAAGTGATGAGGTAGCTGGGTATGGGAGTGGTTTCTACCCCTCCACCACCACCACCTCCTCCTATACCCCCACTCCCTCCTCCTCCTCCGCCTCCGCCTGCCTCTCCAGAAATGCTCATGTTGACTAGGGATCCTTCAAGACCTTTCTTCTGTGGGATGAACGGTTCCACTTCGGCTGACAGCTTCACATCCTGCGCAAAGATAAATGGACAGCTATTACTGCAACACTGTGCGCAACTGCAGCCAATTAATGACTACATGGTACATTTGAGTGAGAAAAGGATGTTTTAGGATGTCTAGTTTGCCTTCTCTGTATCTGATCTACGTGGTTCAACTGATCATATTAATTTATCATTATTGCCATCCGACACACACAAAATGGGATAGTTGTAGGGTGGAAGTAACAATCCATATCAACAGTCAGGAAAACCCACCTATGATTTTCCATAATTTGACTTTATTGTTTGGTAGGTTTGTGTAGTTCGTTAACCTACCACTCCAAAGATTAAAATTTATAAGACTACTGAAAAAAACTTGCCAATGTCAACTCTCAAAACATTGTAAAAACTTCACTTTAATGAGAGCGGATCTATGCCCAGGCATTTTAAGTTATTAACTTGAGTACTGAATGTCTGACACAGAGAGTGGGGTGTGGGCGGGGGGGGGGGGGGAATAAAGAAAAGGTACATAGTCCATGTCTCATTTAATGAATCACAATCACAGCTGAGCACTAGGTTTCCTCACACGGTCTCAGCTGGTTTACCGTCTTGAGTGTCTGCAACCATCAATAAAAAATAAGGCCTTAATGCATGCACATAAAACATTTTTGAGATTAAAAATGACACAACTGTCAGAGGATCTAAGCATAGTACACAACACGGGTGACAAAAATGAGGTCCAGCCATTCGGACAGTCAATTTCTCATGTGACTAAGACATCTGCAGCTGGATAAACAGAGGTGAAGAATCTAAACAATGACCAGCATCTTGTTAATATGGTCTACAATGAGGTGAGTGTCCGAACCTCAAAGCTAAAAAGGAGTTTATAGCTTGTTTTGGGAGATATTTCAATTGTATAATGCCATCATCTGCTATATGTAAATCAATAGCAATATGCACATTTAAAGCTTGTGTTTAAGGCCTTAAATGCCATGTATTCAATTCCCTCAAAGCCTTTGACACACAATGGCCTTTGAGAGCATTAAGAAATAAACACCAGACTCAGCCTTGTTATAAAACATAATTATGTAGGCCATTTTATCAAATTATGGACTTCATTAAACAGTTATTAGTTTATAACCAGTTCTAAAGTAAAAAAAAAAAAAGAAAGGTGAGTACCCACAAGGAAACTAGACGGATGGAAGATGGAAGACCATCACATATGTTCATCAAACTGCTCCACACAAACGTCTGAGTTTTGACCAAATAAGAATATGAAAAAAGGGATTTGACATAAGATTTTTTTTAAAAAAAGATCAGAATTGGTAACTCAGTTAATAAGGAAGTATAACTCTCAACATCCTTGTAAAGAAGCACATATTTTGCCCTACATTATCCCTAATATCTATCAACACTGTGTGTCATAATGGTTATGTGATGAAGTATTAATGGAACAATCATTTTAATTTCTGCAAAATATTTCTTGAACGGAATTATGAGTAACCAGAAGAAAAATTACCCCTAAGAACCATTTTTGCATTACATTTCTGGCAATATAGAGCTTTGGTGCAAACAGACAAAGGGCCATTTTTCCTGTGTACAACTTACCATAAGTCAAGATATACAAACAGTCAAAAGCTATAAAAACTGAATCAGAAAACATGCCATCGTTTAATGTACAATACTGTATACTACAGGTAAAAAACAACAAAGCAATGTTTTCACACACTGTACTACACACTTTTAAACATAGTAATCCATATTTAAAAGTCATTATATCAACATATCATGTTTGTTAGTGTCAGAATAAATGCAACTTTCATTAGACTCCTAACATCAAAAATAGTGAAATAAATAAAATGACAAAAACGGTGAAAAAACAAATTCCCTGTTCCATCCTTCACTGTCTTTTTCTATTGCTGTCTGGGAGCATCTTTCACATCTCTTGAGTTCTCCTAATTTTACATCATGATGGTATTGGTCTAACCCAAGGTGACGCTCTGTCCAAGAGGTCCCATTAAAATAATCTATTTTGCAAAGGATAAGGAGAGGTGACAGGGTTCAGAGTACAAAGGCACCCCCTCACTTCTCTGAAACAGTGGTCGGGATGCATGAATAGAGTATCAGTACAGCCAGTGGATGTCACACAGACACAGCTATTGTCTCCTACTGCTACTGTCTGTGGGTGGTTCTCTGACTTTCCCTTCTAGATACCTATAGATACATACCCATGCTATCTAAACATAGTCATAGCGAATGACACCTTCTATGCCAATTCAGTACAGACTAAACTTCAGTTGTAAAAACAGATTTGTACAAACTCCACGGGAGTAACTGCAGCCTCCATGACCAGACTGATGTGGCTGCTAGGATTTAGGACTGCAGCAGTTGGTCTGAACCTGTATGTTACAGTACAGTATAGTGGATAGGGTGCGGTTATAGGATTAAGATTGAGAGGATGAAGTAGGGACAGTACTACAGGATAAGCTAATTATACAGCAAGCCATAGAACGGAGGCCTCATGTGCACTTTTGGTGAATCTTGAATTCTGAACAGCAGTGGAGAAAGTCAATTATTAAAATAAAGTTCTGAGGACAAACAGATCTGGTCAGATGATCCATCTCTTAACTCATCCATATGTGTCTTTTTGTATCTGTGTATTAGTGAGAGGGTGAGTGAGAATAGCTGCGATTGTGAAAAAGGCAATGAGGTCAGGCCCAGATGTGCATTAGTTAGGGATGACAAATCTCAGCATGATACGACTGGGGGCTACTGATCTCACAAGCCTCTGTTTGTGTTGGAATTTATTCTCACACCAGTTGCTTTCAAACACTAGTATCTGTTTCTGTACTGAAAGTAGGGTGAGTGGTGTAAAACGTAGATGCATGAGGGTTCAAGTATGCATTAAAAGATTTAAGAAGTTTCACATTAATGAACACACAACTGATAAATACATTATTACGAAACACTGGATTACACATTTTCAGATGCTGTCAGTCAGGGAATCTGACAGGATTGACCTGGGGCACTCCATGTTGTCAGCCAACAGGTAACTCTCACGCCTTGGGACACCAAACCCAACCGTAACCAAACTAAACTTTCTGCATTGCAAACAGTGTCAGAGGAATGTCATACATGCTGAAGAACCAGGCGATCCTCTATTGACCATCCACGAAACCTATCCGCCTCTCCTGACAACAACACTACTCCTGCCAACATTCCTACTTGACTGAAACCTTTTTGACAAGTCTACCTCTCCGAATTATGACCAAAATACACGTTTTCAAAAATGCAGCTATAGCTAGCTGCATCTGTCGCCCTGATCAAAGTGACAAGCGCCATCAAGTGACAGCTGAGACATTTAGCTTTAGCTAACTAGCCAAGCTAACACTTAACGCATACTGTTTCTCGGGGCTCGTCGCATAGAAAAATTGTCACGTAAATTAATCCAAGTCACCTTGTAAAATGTCCAAAAATACATGCACTGCGACGGAAGTCAAGAAATACATTATCTGCTATCTCGAGTTAATGAGCTGCGGTTACCGTTAGCCGTTTCCACGTTAGCTTAACGTTACTAGCCAGATGAGATAACTGTTTGCCTTACGGCTAATGAACCAAATAGCTAATTTAAGTCACCACTGAGCAACGGTGCTATTTGTAATTACAGTAACGGAATAGCCTCTTTTTGAATAACGTTTAACAAATAAAATGTTGGGCCTCGTCAGAATATACCAACGATGTGTCCCTTCTTCCACAGGCTAAAGCTTTAGCAGGACCCAAACCAAAAAAAAAATAAACATTGTTTTAAAACTGTACCTTATTGTCACTGGCGTCCATGTCAGTCACCGACGCCGCTTCAGACCGTCATTGACCACAATGTGGACGTCAGGATGTGAGCCTTTTTAATTTCTTCATTGTACATTACAATAATGACTGAAAGCTCGGGACACTCGCACCCAATTCCTACTAACCCGCTAACTAGAGCCCGCCGCTATCTGTTGCTAGATGCTGCTGCGTCAGCTAGCTGCGCTCTCCCAGTCTAGCTTGTAGCTTTGACTGAGCAGCCAGCTGCAGTCAGTGTGCAAATGGGAGTCACCTGGAACGGAAGCCGTCGAGGCCCAGAAACAGGAAGATTCTACCGAGTGGAAAATGCCGTGCGTCATTGAGCGCACTGAAATGTTCAAAAAGACCCGATTCAAGTCAAAAGAAAGTTTTCTTCCAAGTCTCATTTATGACCGTTAAAAACACTGTATTCGCCGTTTAGCCCGTCACACTGTTAAGACCTTGTAGCTAGTCAAAGGCAGCCGATTCCTTTTAGTGCTGAGAGAAATTTGTTTATTACCAACAGGCAACAGTATACAAGTTTTTATAGACATTTGGACTTTTTTAAACAACTGAAGCATTTGTGTTTTGCACATGGAAGGATCTGCCAATCAGGAACATGAAAAACAAAAATAAGTGTCAGTGATTTCCTCTCATCATGACAAAATAAACTTTGAACACTTTCTTGGGGTTCCTGGAGTCTTCTTGAAATTGGTGGCATTCTCAAAACCTGTGCTGTGTCTCAGATGATATACTTGAAGAAGCACAGTAGCAAACTTTATGGATGTATTAAAACATGCCATTTTTCCTTGTCTCTTGATTTTACATGCCATCATGTGAGCTTGCTAACAATGGCTTGGTTGAGAGTGTTCAGCTGATTTGTCCATTTGTCTAAAGCTGTGTAGCGAGCCCCTCCTCTCTTCTGGTAGTCCAGTTCTAGTAGCTGGTTGACTTGGTCAATTCGGCCGTGGATTGTGCTGGAAAGAAAAAAAACAAGAGTAAGCCAGTGAACCACACATGCTGCAATATAGAAATAACTCATGGTACATTACAGGTCAGTGCATAAAAGCCAGTCCAATATCTTCACACAAGTAGGTCTAACTAATTGTACTGTGGGGTAATGTAGAAAAGAGAGTGAATGACAATGACAAGAACAACAACAACAACAATCTGGCAATATTTCGTGAGAATGCATAGTAAGAAAAATCCCAAACTTAATCTTTAGGACTCCACTGTAATTCTTGAACAAAGGAATTTGTATGACAGATAGAAACTAAATTCTTTTCCTATTGCTCATCATTTCAAATGAGTGGCATTAATAAAATAAAATAAAAACCCTTTAACAGACTTTCAAAGTATGATGTCCACAATAAAGACAGAATATATCCCCAATATAAAAGTTATTAGTTTAAGTATTTGACTCAACAATTTTGAGTATATCAGAGTAAATCACATTCACAAATCATTTACGTTAGAGAACCCGTACAGCTGGGACGTGAAGCTGTAAAAAGCAGATCACTGTTAACAATCAATAAGTACAAGATGTAACCGAAACTGCCTATTCATGGTGCCTGACTATGTTAAGGCACCAAACGATGCAAACTATGAGGAACTACTATTTACAGGACGGGAACTATTTTTGATCTGCTTCTCAGCAGACATGTGGGGACAAAACTTACTTATCCAAGATGCACTGTACCAGCAAACTCTCCACATCACACACATCAATGTTCAGCTCCTGAAACACAACGGAAACAGACACGACTCATCCTTACACCTCTAAAGAAGTATGTCAACTAGTATTCAACGCACAAAATTCAATACACTGCAGATCCCATTGTAATTTTTGTGTTCGTCGTGTTGCAAAAGACCTGTGGAGAAAGTGATCATGTAATTATAAAATGGATACGTAAATAAAGAGCGGGTTAAAAATGCAGTAACAAATACCATGTATGAACAAGCATTGGTGCTGATTGTCATGTGCACTGAGAGATTATGCCAAGACGTGGGAAAATACCATTAATACTTCCTCGTGTGAACCATGCCTTTTTAGCGCCTCTTGTTTTGATACACCCTCGACTATGCTTTGTGAGCCTGTACAGCTGAAAAACTGTTATAAAGGAAAAACATTAGCGTGGGAAAAAGTATATAATTTAGAGGAAACTATTAAAAAAAGCAATTTACAAGAAAAATATATCCAGAGGCATGAATCTGAAATTCATAAATGCGCTTTTGTTTGGTATTGCTTTTTATGTGTGGATTTCATTATCATGTATGATTTATGTATATGCTGTATCATGTGCTAATTAAGGCATTGGCTACTACCAAATTGTTACCCTGCAAAGCCAGATCAAATCTTGAAACTTTAGTTTTTGCTTTGAGGCTCACTTTGATTATCTTTGTTAAATCATACCTTTTTCTTCATCGATATGACAGACTGGCTTACAAATACAGTGAAATGAAAATATTCCAAGAAAATGATCCACACAAATTCACATGGCCATCAGTGCATATTATTATCTAATATTATTCCATGAGAATGTTATCAATGAAGAAAAACAATAGATAAAGTCACTGTATAGAATGTTTTCGCTCACGTGGACTCACCTTAGAAATGAAAGGGATGTGTATTCTTGTGTACGGTTTGATGAGTTTGATAAGTACTTGAGTTCTAATGTTCCGCAGGAGCTCTGCAACACAACGTCACATGATCAGCTACACCGATTATGTTTTTACAACACACTGATCATGCATGTGGATTTAAGTCATGTCCACAACTCACCCTCTATGTGCTCTCTAATGAAGGGGTCGTCCATTATGTTACTGTGATTTGTTTTCAAGATTTTCTCAAATTCAGTGATGTCATTGTTCTGGTAGGCGCTGGTAGGAAAAACAGTCAGTGTCGTTATACTATATACATTGTGTCTCCGTGACCCACACAAAAACTCTCATCCCGAAAGCTGTCCAACACATTCCAAAATATTGGGACTTTTGGTAAAACACTATTCTTATTACAGTTTTGGGTGTGCGTTCTTAGTTTCTTGTTTATGCAATAAAATGTTTAAATATATGCATGGAACCTGAGAAATTTGAGAACATGCCTGTTATTTATGTAAACATGAGGACAAAAGAGAGCAAACAAGGAAGCAGAAGACAACGGTCATGTTTCAAATCTTTACACAAATACTGTAAAATGTATACCAATACCGACAGGACACTGTTTTGGCAATTAGTATAAATTACATTAAGACCATTACTGTTGTTAATGTATAATTTTGTAAAATATATACAAGAAATAACACAAGTCACCCATTGAAAGATGTGAATATACCTCACACACCAAACAGTTAGAACTAGTATGTAATTGGGACATAAGGGATGAGAAGCAAAGGCCACACAGTAAAGGCATCTGGGTCCGAGAGATATCTAAACATTCAATGCATTATGGGAATAGTTTTCCTTACTAGCACTCTGGATCAATTTTTAGAGTTTTGGCCATCAATAATAAAATTTTCCTTCCCAAATTTGTTGTGATACAACGATGGAAATACATAGAAAAAAATAAACAAAAATAGTCTTTTTTGGCCCCCGACAGCATGAACACGTTTTTGTTGTAAACGAAGGACAACATTTTTCAATTAGCACATTAATGCATGCTTACCTTACTAAGTTTGTCATTGCTAGGATCTCTGGGTCATTTTTGTATGGTTTGGCCTTTGGGGAAAAAATAAGAAAAGTTATTACTGGCACTAAAACTGGAGTAAATGTCAATTGATTAAGCACAAAAAAACCCCAAAATACTTTCAGCAAACCATTTTGATTAGAGACATTCAAACTGTGCTTTATCAAAAATTTAACTGAGTCTGTGTCCAGTTCTCGAATCTCACATTCTTATATACAGTGTATGCATGGTTATTAAAAAGCAAACATTTCAAATGTTAACAATGACTTTCATACCTCTTGAGAGTCGAAAGGGTTTATTCCTGACTTCATCAGCATGTTGGCTAGGACCAGGTACTTCAGGCATGTTGTCCTTCTTGGGCTTCCAGACTCATCATAGTTTTTAAAGGCCTCAAAGAAGTCTGTGTGAGCTTTCTCAAACTCCCCCTCTCTCAAATGCATCTTTCCACCACACTCTGGTCAAGCGCAAACAAGCACAGGTCACTCAGCAAACAGCTATGACAATACATAGTGTGACAGTGATGCATTACACAAAGCTAAACAACTGTTCTATGGATGAAAGAGATATATGTACACCATCATACCTCTGATAACTCCCATTATGAGCGGGTGAGGAATGGCAGACTTAATATGAAGTGACTGCTCATACAGGGCTTTCAATTTCTTGTTGTTTTTTTGTGCTGTGTACATCTGGATCTCCAGAGCATAGATCTCCAACAGCTGTGTGCCTTTCTTCAGGTCATCCTCTCCATCATCGGTCTGTAGTTGATATCAAAATAAAACAACCCCTTTTAGATCATTATTGAGATACTGATACACTTTACCGATTATCTTAGATTTGAATCAAACCAAGGAAACTTATTATTTATTGCATACACAACATTACCTGACAGGACTGGTGAAGTTGCCTAAGGATCTTTTGCAATTTCCCATACTCTTCTCTTTCCAAGTACAGCTTCCCCAACTGCAGGGGAGGAACAAAAAAAAAAAAACCATTTCAGAGCACCTGTTGTAGTAAGAAATGATGATGCAAGAATACCTGAATCTGTGAACTTTGTATACCTTTGTGTTAGTTTTAAACCACAGTCTGTCATTTTTTGCATCTTTCAAAGCATCCAATGTGGTTTCGTAGAACTCCTGTAGCAAGTCCATCTAGTAACACAGGAAACACATTTCAGAAAGACAACACCTGGTACTGCAAGCTCCAAAAACACAGTGTATGTAACTTTTACCTGGGATTTCTTCTGTCTGATATTGTCTATCCATACCTGTTTGGAGGTAGAGATATAGTCCAGAATGGAGTTGATGGACTTCTCTGAGTAGTTCCTGGTGACCGCACTTCTGATGTATGTAAGGAGCTGCTTGTACCTGTTCATCATCTCTGGGAAGTTGGTCTACAGAATTGAGACACACAAAAAAACAAACTCTCCTTAAGAATTTATGTCTGGTGGGATAGGTGTAAACAAACTGTGGCATATGTTAGACCATACCAGCTTGAAGTTGATTTTGATCATCTGTTTCAGTGCCTTGAATCCCCATTCTCCTTTCTCTCCTTCTAGTTCCAATACCTGCACACGCAATAAACCCAAGAGATACATATTAGACAGTCAATATTATACTTTTAAATAACTTAGATGAGCAGAGAGCTACAAAGGATAGATTATTTTATGAATGGAGTACCACTCCACCTTCTGGAAACTGCTGAGTGCTGCTTTAGGATCATCCTCCTTCAAGGCTTTGGAGTTGTAGTACTGGTTCTCCAGGTCCACGTTTGGCTCCGAATTACTGTCCTCCGAGTATTCCTAAGTTTATACATATAAGCATGTCAAAGTCAAAAATCACAGGTTTCCGTTCAAACACAGAACCGTTTGTTAACGAACCATATCAGGAACTCTTGGCTAGCTAACACAAAGGTAAGACAGCAGATTGCCCGATTACCATTCTACAAACATGAGCCTTGAGCTAACGTTACGTTAGCCAACGCCGTGGTTTGCTAACTAGCCGACTAGTTTGCTTTTCATGCCTGTCAGCTGAACACATATGCCCCCCGTTTCTAACGTTATCCAGCATGGTTCATGTTTATTAACATTAGCCAGCTGCATAGTTTCGAACAAAGCAACTATCGTCAGCTAGCTAGGAGGCTAACGTTAGTCATCCACTGTCAATTTGATGGAAGTCAACAAGCTAACTAAACAGCTAACATGAGCTAGCCCGTACTGTCGGCATGTCACTGTTAGCGCTCAGCGGACAAACGGTGAGAATTCAAGCGCAAGGAATGTAATTCCAGTCGTAGGTACCAGGTCGTAATCTTCTTCATCGTCGCACATGAAGTCGTCTTCCATGTCAGACATCTTGGTGGTCTTCCTCGCTGTTATTCAGGGACAGATAGTAGCCCGGCCTGCGCTGTGTTTTGCAGCGATGGCGAGGTGGTGTGTCAGGGTTGCAAGTACGCAACGGCGCGAGTTCGTCCATAGATGGCGCTATTGGATCGCCTCAGATACACAATGTACTGTAATATTAGAGCAAGTGTCAAGTATGACATTCTGTACTTGGGTACAATTTTGAGATACTTGCACTTTGCTTGAGTATTTCCATTTGCTGTCGCTTTATAAACTTCCACTCTACATTTCAGGGAGAATCTCTGCACTTTGTAACTCCATTACATTCACCTGACATCTTTAGGGAGTTACTAGTTCATTTACAGATTCAGAATATACATGCAAAGCATACAAACATATGTTTTGTAAGCATATGTAAAAAAAAAGTGCTTTTAAACTTACATATTAAACTGCATCTGCATTTGTTTGTTTGTTTTTGATTGATCTTGATTGCAGGACTTTATCTTGCAATGGAGAATTTTTACATTGTGGTATGGTTACTCTTACTTAAGTCAATATGCGAATACATAACACTGCACACAATGCAGCTCTGCTACGGAAACAGATTTGCGTTAGTGTATTTTTCTCATAGTAGTAGATATATATATATATATTTATAGCTCAGCTTGTATCAAAAACTTGCCACAAACACTGTGGGGGGATGACAAGCAGTGACCAAGCAGAAGTAACCACACACACAAACACACACATACAGTGTATCCCAAGTTCACCAGGTTCCTCTGAACCGTTGGTGGTGTGAAAGATTTTATTGAAGCTCAGTCAAGGACAACATGACCAAAAAAGAAGTTCTCAGCATTGGTGAAGTACATGTAGGTAAAAATTACTCAAGTGGTGTCAGTAAATGCAATTAAAGTATTAAAAGTAAAATGAAAGTAAAATATACTCATTATCTAGAATGTCCCCTTCAGAATATATATGCATTATATTTTTGCAGCATTGCTCTTGATTCATTAACATGTAAGCAGCATGTTGCAGCTGATTTAGTTGGAACTTATATGAACTAATTTTTGGGCATTTTAATCTATAATTGAGCATATTTTACAATACGATTATGCATAAATTGTAAAGGCACAAGTATTTCAAAATTCTACTCATAAACAGTGCTTGAGTAAACTTACTTTGTTAATTTCCAGCACCACAAATACCCCATGAACTCCAGTTGTGCGTGTCAGATTTCAGTCAGCCCCGTGAATCAGGTTCATGTCAAATGGATTTTGTGATTGTTCTCTCAACAGTCTTGGCCGCCAGTCAGAGAGACCACTGGTAGCATCACATCCCTCCGTGGCCTCTCTGCCTCACTCAGGGGGTCATTCCACATTGAACCACGTGAAAGATTTCATTACTGAAGAGATCATGTTGCTGTTCCGAAGATTTACGCAATCACCTTGTGTGTCATCAAGTTATGTGTGAGTTTATTTCAAAATTGATGAGTGTGGGTGAAAAAAGAGTGAAAAAAAGTTCATCATCTTACACAGTCAGTTTGGCCATAATATTTACAGTATCCAGACATGAATCAACAACACCAATACTAGAGGGAAAAATTTATTCACAGACATTGTTATAACTTTTAAGCATTAAAAATGTCCAGAGTAATATTACTTACTAATATTACTAGTAATATTTGTTTCATAGACGGTGCACTTTCCTCAGCCATATCATCTTTCATGTATGCACTGACAGAGTTATTGCATCTCTTACATAAAGCCATGCTGCGGTTGTCTGCTGATTTCTCATAGAAACCAAAATATTGTAATTGCTCTGCATCAACAGTGGGCTGGCGGTCTGTGTGTGGGTGTGTGGGCACACACTGTAGTGACATGATACAATATGTGCACACCCATTTGTTGCATGCGTGCGATGTATCATTCTAGTGGCAGTGGTGCATGTGTAGTGTCTGTCAGCATTTCATTAATTGCACTGGGTTTGCGTCAACACAAAGACTTAATGAATGAGCAGCGCTTTTCTCTTGGAATCAACAAGGCCAGAAAAGCTGTGGGTCTGTGACAAAAGACACATGTGCGCTAATACACCCCGATTTGTCATCACAACGCCCACACAACTTCCACAAATTACATGGCATTAGGCTGCTTTACATACCTGAAATTCACTGTTATCAACACAGACTGATCTGTCAACACATCAACAATCTCTAAAGAGTGCATTTCCCAGCTGTGGTGGGAAGACTTGAAGGGCAAAAGAGGACCCTTCCAGCCCAAGCTTAATACAACTCTGTCTGAGGCACCAACTTAGTGCCAAAGACTTTTATTTATCTGACTGAGTCAGGGGAGATGGTGTGATAAACACAAGTTCATCGTGTTTAACCTTGCCATGTAAACCTACTAACCTTATTTAGAGATCCAAAAGTGTGGTATTAAGCCTTATAAACACCTCCGAGCAGCCCTTCTCTTTTCAGATGATCTTTGATGATTCATTTGATAAAATTAGTACAGCGATATTATTCCCTTGCCATCAATGTATACATTGGGTTTTATAAGCCGTTTAATTTTTGGTTGCCAAAAACTGTTTTATGCCGAACCTAATAACCTTAATAGAGTTAATATAATCTAATTTCTGACAGTTTCTTAAACATGAGACAAGAGTCTTTAATATCTCCAGCATGGCATCTGGCAGCAAAAGCCTGTGTACCTCTCTCAGCAGGCCGCCTGCTTGTATACTCTACACACAAATGGCTCTCATCACTAAAGTGCTCACACAAGGGTGCTAACCCTCGATGTACTGCTGCCAACTCCCTTGTAGATCATTACTCAGACATGCACACAAGTGCATGCACAGTCACACACATACTGCAGATATTCATATAGAGTGTACATATATGGTCTAATATACACAATGCTTAATCATGTGTGCCTCTGCATACACATACTATTAAATGCCTTATAGCCTGCACAGTTGCCAACATTGTACAACCTACCCCGAGGTCATCATAGCTGCTCTCAATTCTCAACTTGTGCAAGATGCGTGACTAGCCAGTTTGTTTTTCTCTTTTTATTTTTTTTTTTGTTGCTGTTTTCATTTTTACAAGGTATGTAGAAGCGTGTCTCAATTTTATGGAACAACTTCCATCAAGTGGGGCTGTTATAACAGATGAAAACATGAAATCCAACTTCCAAGAGCTGAAACAGCCACTGAAGCCAAGTCTACTCTGCATCACACGCTAGCATACTGTGTGGTATGTGTGTGGTATGTGTTGTGAGAGGGGTATGTGAGTTGGAGTTTGAGGGTGTTGTGGTATATGGAGAGTTTGTGTGTATTATGAATGTCCAGAGGTTAGAAAAATGCTACCCAGTGTACACTTTCATTGTAATTTGGGTAGGCTCCTGGACAATCCAGTACCTACCGTAGAGAGATAAGGGGTACTGGGCTTAACTGGACAATTTTAGACAAAACCAAGCTTGACAGGACTGATCGGGGCTGAGCTTATCTGGGCCACTGCATGGTTGTTTGGGTTTGGGACTCATTTAACCTGTCGATTTCATCTTGCATCATGATAAAATAAATATTAAAAACCCCAAATCAAAAGAAATTTTGATGAGAAGATTGATACCACTCCTATATATCTGAAGTTACTGCCAGCAGCTGGTTAGCTTAGCTTAGCATAAAAACTGAAAGCAGGGGGAAACAGCTAGTCTCACTGTGCCCAAAGATAACAAAAAATCCTCTATTAGCACCTCTTAAGTTCACATATTTACATGTTATATCTCATTTCTTTAATTTGTGCAAAAACCAAAGTGTAAAAACAATATGTAGTTTTACAGAGGGGTTATGTGCTGGACAATTTCTTGGCCCGGCACAATTACTGTGACAACAAGACTGCAGCAAGTTACTGCAAATAAGTGTGTTTCTTGTTATACTGATCAACTCCTTTAAGGATGACTCCACGTCCAACACTCTTTAAAAAATATAACATATGTGAAGTCAGACATATCTGTGGTTTCTGTCGACAAAATTCCTTAAACTTTTTGAATTGCAGAGAAATTCTCCCTACACATACACAATTATAGAGTTAACTTCTTTGAGTACAAGGGAAGTTGGTAAGAGTTTATTGTTGTTTCTTAACTGCAAACATGTCACGAAGTCCAGCCAGCCGAAGCTTTCCCTGCAGCACAGAGCATCAGAATATCCCACCCACGCTCACTGATGTGACATCCCCCGACAATGGGATGGCAGGCTAAGAGCTCTAAGCTGCCCTGTTTTCATTATTTTCTTTTCCAGATGAAAATTAAAACAGATGTGGGTCAAAAGCAATTCCAACTTTTAGGTCATGTCCAGGATGCAGAGTGCAGGATGGGACTCTGTGAAATACCCATCGTCTCTCCTGCCCTTTCCTTCCTCCCCCTCCCCTCTTGCTTCATGGAGCACTCATCCCTGTGCGTTTGGTTTAGAAGATCAAACCAGGAGACAGGGTATATTTAGATTCCCCTGCATATTTCAAATGCCAAGGCTGAGGCTCTGGGACTGGTGGTTTCCAACTTCACGTTCATCAAAAGCAACAGGATCACATTCAGTACCAGTCTGACAGAAGATGCGTGACCCCTTAGTTGCTTTCATTAACATGAGACTGTCAAATCCTTTGGCAGGTAGGGTGCTGGTTTATAAAGAGTGAGTCCATAGCGGTGATCTCACCTTCTGTTGTCACGGTGCTGACCTGTCAGAGTAAGAAGAATGATTTATGCCCTTAGCTGACAGTGGAGCTCAGAGGAGCCACAGCTGTGAAAGTGCTTGTCAGAAGTGCAGCAATAAAACCTCCACTTGCGCATAACATTGCTCCTGTTGAAAGGCTCGTATGTGTCTTCAGCTTCCACATACTGTAAATATAGACCAAATACCGCACCTATTTCTGGAAGCTTGCAGCATGCCTACTATCGGTGGATAATTGTCTTCTTCAGGGTCTTGTTCTCTTCATGTAAATGCAGTTTCTGTCCATTATTTGTCATTTCTTTCTGGTTTACAGCTGTCATGGCTTTATTGCGCCATCTACCCTAACTATGCCTCACTGGAAGAGAAGTTGTCAACAGAAAAACTACAATAAGCTAAAAATAAAACTATAATATTGACCTTACAAGCTTTACTGAAATTGTATACTTTACTGTCAACTTTAGGTTGTAGGGGCTGTTTCTTGCCGGTGCAGTGACATTTTGGAATAAAAATGATGTAGTTGTAACTTATATGCCTGTATATGCCTGTGTGGTTTCCCAGGAGCATAGGCACTGATGGTTATTTATTGTTAGCATTTCCATATGTTAGCAACAAGTCTTGGCTCCTTGTAATGCACCATGTATTGTATTTCAGTTAATCGTTTCACAATGTGGAATAAATACTGGAAATAAGACTAAACAACTAATATTAGCAATAATATTAATATAACCAATGTCTCCCAGCATGCTACTGAATATTAATAAGTGTTTGTATTAAGATCAGTGAACAACTGCTTCTACGTGACGCTCCTCTTGCTGTCAGTAAAACACATTTTAGCTATTGCAGAAATCCCCAGACATAAAAGGAGCCCTTGCTTCAACCTGTGTTAGTTTTGCAACAGATGATGCAACCTTGTTGTTTCTTGAACAATATTGTACGCATGTTGCAAACTTTCCTTGGGCTTTCTAAGCTGAAAGAGAATGGAGGAATAGAAAGCTCCAAAATTTTGTTGACAAGGATTTTCCTTTTGAAGAAGAACCCAAGCTCACAGTTGCGTGTAGTAACACTGCATTAACACAGATATGTGCACTGTATATATGGTGAAGAGGCTGCTGTAGCCCGGCATGTCTGGCCTGTTGTCACTCCAGCAGGCTCTTATGTTTGAAACTAAAGTCTATGAGCGTCCCCCAGATCAAATAAAAGCCCTCCCATTCATCCATTAGGATCTACTTTGTTTATTCATCTACTAGTGAGTCGCCCATATTGTGAGCTGAGACTGGAGGTCTACTACCAGGGAGGCATGTGAGTCAAAAATAGTAACTTTCCATTGCATGAAACCAGGGTCCTTGCTGAGAGATTACTTTGATGTACCTTATCTGTCTCCAAGTGTCCTCAATGTTAAAAGGCAACAAATTACAGTTCTAGGAAAGGCTGCGGACATTTAAGTGGGAGGGAAACATCTTGATCATGGTGTGGATTGATGACCATTCAGTGGCTCTAGCCGTGTTTATGTTTGAGACAGCAAGTGTCCATGCATGTGTCTATCTGACTGCCTGTTGGTGCACACATGTGTAAGTTGGTGCATCAGTGCTTGAATGTAAATTGTGTTTTGCCCTGTTGCACAACCTCCCCAGAGATGGGTGATCCACTCTGATCTTCCATTTCCCACACTCGATGAAATCGCTGCACGTACAAGATAAGGAGCTTCCACGGAGGTGACACGCATAGCTGTTAACACTGTGGCCACTGCTGTGAGTTAAGCAAACACGAACTCACAGAAATAAGTCCAATCACCACAGATCATTGTAAACAGAAACATTTAACAAGAAGCATGATCAAACTCACATCAAACCCACATTTGCATCTCCTGTGGAGGCAGTGCATGCCTAAACTACCACAGATGATGGTGCGGCAATCCAATGAGGACGGGAATGAGAACGACAAATATCAGAAATTCAGAAATATTAGTTCAGCATTCAGCGTTTTCCTTCTTCTGTGGTTCCATATGAGTCAGGTACTGATGAACCCGAGATAAGGCTAAAGAACAGAGAAAAGAATAGAGAATGGCACTTGCAAGTTGGAGCAAGACCGTGTGGGGCTAATGTTCAAGATAATGTTCAAGACTAGGCCCAGCGGTGCATCGCATGATACTTTGCGTGCAGACGTTTTTATGAAGTCACACTCGGTTGCCACAATTCTTTATATCTACCACAATATTCGTGCTAAGTATAATAAAACAATTGTTATTACACATATCACAGTCTCTTACTGATGTAGATGAGGCATATGGCTCAGGTTTAGCCATGACCACAGAAAAGACTGGCCGACTGCCAACGCTTCCATGTGATTCTAGACTCTTCTAAAGGGGAAGCAGGCAAACACTTTCCCCCTGGAGTAAACTCATGGGCTTAATGCATAACATACAGCACAATACAGTAAATCTATATAAATCACAGTGTTGTCTACACGTACACTGTCTATGTAATGTTGAAGTCTGCTAACCACATATTTACACAGAAGCAAAAGGCTATAGCGTAGTGTGCGTATGTTCTCAAAATACCATGGAAAAGGATACATGTGACCAAACCTGTGAGGCTTCAGCTCAAGAAAAATAAATATATTGTGTTTTGCGTGATTGCATTTTTATAGGGGGGTGTCTGTCATGACCCACAGAAAGAAGGGTCAAGAACCTCCGCAGAGTAACTTACTATAGAAACCCAGAGTTTTACAATCTGTAAAGACTTAGGAGGTGGCGGAAAAGAGGGTTTACAAATGGTTCTGGGCACATTTCCCACAAAGACGGGAATTCCATCCCGCTACACCAATCTGGAGATGTTTACCCACAAAATGTGGAAGCATGATGCTGTGTCTATGTATCAGTGTCAGGATGTGTGTGTGTGTGTGTGTGTGTGTGTGTGTGTGTGTGTGTGTGTGTGTGCGCGCGCATGCGTGCGTGCGTGCGTGTGAGTGTGCATGATTTTGTGTGTGTGTGTGTGTGGTCAAAGGAGACCCTCAGCTCTCGTGACTCTGGCTGGGGATAGGAGCAGGGGGTGGGGAAGATACTATCAGGCCCTGATTTCTGTGGTTATGATGACATCCAGATAATAGCAGACACACACACACACAATAGATACACGTGCACAAGCATCTCTTCTGCTCCGAGCCCACCACCACTGGCCTCTCTCACACACACACACACACACACAAGCACACACACACAAACACATTGGCCTCTCTCACACACAAGCACACATATACACACACACACACACACACACACCAGAGTCTGAAAATTACAGCTTAGCATGCAAGCATTGAGCAGATGGGTTGCCTAATGACTGTACAGTGCAGAGGGAGTGTGCTGCTTTCCCATTACCCGTCCCCCTTACAACTCACTAGACCCCAAAGCGCAGGTCTGGCTTTCATTTACTTTATGTCTTAACTGGCACTAGCATGACATATGCAAGTTGCAGGTGGTCAGACTGTGAAAAGAAAAAAAATAAAACATATTGGAGACTGCTCTGCACTTGCTTTATTTGGGTAGGGAGCGAATCATCACTTGTCAAATGCGATGTGAAATTTCTTATTTATGGCATTCAATCACTCGATTAAATAAAGTCATCTACTCATTTCCTTTGTTTTCATACCTGTTTGATCTCTAATGCACCACAACGTGATGAAAGTCTATCATTGTCAAAGTGTCTACAAACGACAATCCATTTAGAAGAGGAGGCTTTAAATGACATCAGTGTGTTAGCGTGAGAGTCAGAGGTAGACTGCTGTGCATCTGTCATGATTGCTCTCAAGGGATGATTACTTTAAGATGATCTCATTTAATGATCTAATATTTTAAAAGATATCGCCCTACTCTCCTATCATGAAAGAGGGATAATTTGCCTCTTAAAATCAACCTGGGCTCCCTTCCTCCTCCTTGGAGAATACTTGGACAATATTCTTGCGTATCAAAGGAATATAATCAATTGAAATTGGAAGCATTCAGAGATAATCCATTATTAAAGCTAACACAAAGAGACAAGAGTAAATTGACCAGTATTGAACCATATGATTTACTCTTTGAATAGCATACCAGTCTTATGCTGTAAAGTATTCACTATTTTTGTGCAAATTACTCCATTTCAACTCCACTTTGACAGAAAAAAACACGTTTACAGATAAAAAAAAAGAAGACTGTCCTGAAATCACCTGTGGTACAGGAATGACTGATATTATACAGTTATTGTTTCCTGGCGATGTGGCCTTTCAGTTTAATGATAATACCTTCATGTCATAGATATAATACAGGTAAAGTGAGCAAAGGTCTCAAAGAAATATGTCATCAAATCTCTATAGGGTTTCCCCTGTCTGGAATATGCTACCAAATATACTTATTAATCTAATGTAGATGCACGTTTGTTTCAGTTATTATTTGGGGGTTTTCAACAGTTTCTTTGTTTTCAATGTGTCATTTTATTGTTTAGCCTTTCAGTTCATTGTTTATTTTCTGATGCTGTGATATACATTTTTCATCATTATTTTATGTGGACCTCAAGAAGACTAACAACCACTTCTTCATTTGGATCCAGTAGCGTGAAAGCTAGTGGATCCAAATGAAGAAAAAGACTAATGAAAGTTATAGGGTTGAGTTTATATGCTTTCATGTGAGTATATGCCCCCCAGCCTACTCTAGTTTCGTTTTGCTTACCATTATGCCTTCTTTTTCCATCTGGGGCCTTGTAGAAACAGGAACAGTAAGGAACAAGCTGTCAAACACGCATTTGTATAACGTTTGTTGAGCTGTAATATTATCTTAATCCAGTAATCCCAAAACCCAGTGTAGACCATCAATTTTGCTCTCTCGTATTCTTCATTCCCACTAATTTCATTGACGATTAAGGCTGTAACGTGACTGACAAGGTCACGATGACACCATCTGACCTGCTTACCACACGCTTGTAGATAAACACATTTATGAAGCCAAACCAGCCACAACGCGCAGTAAAGAAGCACATATCAGGTCACACTCACAGAACTACGTTTACACACACCTATATTTATTACTAGTTCCTTTTAAGAGGCATCAGTCAGCAGTTCACTTAGAGCCATATGAGAGAGTGACTGATGTTTTCTTCATGTGCGTGACCCCTCTTTATGCATGTTCAGTGGGTGCGTGTGGAAGAGACAATAGGGGGGAAAGGCCTGTCTGCAGGCCTGTCTACACCTAATCTTCTGTTGCATGCAAAAGGTGGTGTGTCAAACAACCATGAAGGTAACTTCAGATGGACAGACGGCCGCTCCGAATTACATCACTTTGCGAGGATGCCTTTGTTTCTGTGAAACCAAACACATCCACATGAATGACATGGCGAGCTGGCTGTAATTGAGATGTCTATGCAGGAAGGCGTGTTGAACTTCTGTTAGTCTCAATTTCTCCCCTTCTCGCACGATATCTCATCCATGATACCTCCCTTCCCCATACTCCTCTCTCTCCCCCTCCATTTTCATCTTCATCACACTGTCTCTATGTGAGGCACAGCGCTGTGATATCCTATACAGTTTGCACTTTTGACCAACGGTCCTGGATAATGGTTTTCAGATTCTTCAAGGTGGCCTGAATCTGTGCCAGAGCTGAAAATGGAAAGCAAACACAATTCCACCACCCTCTGTTCCTACTTAGCTCCAATGTAAGCTGATTATTCAGGTTCTCAGAATGTTCTGTCATGCTTTTTCATGTAAGACTCCCATCCCTTAATGGCCGCGCAGACAGAGTGTGAGTTTGTTTTATTTCTGCCTGTCTTTATGTAATACAGTCAAATATGGAGGAATCAGTCAGTCTCAATCAGATCAATGACACATTATCCCTGTGAGGCCCTGGTGATCATGCAATCACTAGACAGCTGAGGCTGTTTTCTATAAATTCATGCCAAATTGTGAATGTCTGGGAAAAGCCTGAGATGTCAGGCTTCTTGATCACTCCACCAGGTTCATGCAAAACATCTAAAATTAAAGGGAAACTCCGGTATTTTTAAACCTGGGCCCTATTTAACTTTTTTCTTTTTTGTTAATTCTGGGGTCAAAATGACTAATACATACCAAATGTTTGGCATTGGTCCAGTATATTCCCTCTGCCGGCACCGAGCAGGCTGCAATGGCTGCAACGTAATCCCTGGCGGCAATTGCGCCCATGAAAAGTACGTCCATTAAAAGTGCTTGACAGGCTCAGACTGTTATTCGAAGTGTCTGACAACATTATGGAAAGGATCCCTACAGAAATAGACAGTTTGTTAAAACGTAGTAAGTTTTTGTTTAACCAAAAATAGAAAGTCTCACTCATGGAAAAGTCTCACTTTGAAATCTTTTGGTTGAGTTGTTGCAGGAAGGCGAAAGGACCTTACTCTTTAACAAAACAGGCTGTCTGTCAGTACCAAACTCGGCCTAGATAAGCAGCTTTTATAAGGTTAATAGTTTAGAAACAACTTAATGGCGTGTTTGTTTTTATTGTTATTTTATGGATATTTGGCCTATATTATACAGTATACCTTACAGTAGAGACAAAAAAGGAAACGAAGGGAGAGAGATGGGGAATGGCACGCAACAAGGGGTTCAAAGGGGTTCATGGTCAGCAGCCTGTTTGGCTACTGCACTCCGCATCCTGATTATTTATGTGGCCTAAACAGCCTTTCAGTAATCATGACTGGCTGACAATGACCCTTTTATCACCAGTGAGGGGAGCTCCAATACTAAAAGCTACTGATTCAGTTAGTGACACAGGTGATTCAGTACACTCAGTTCAGCTTGAGGATTTGGTGATACATTGTGCACATACTGAAAAAACTCCTACTTGAAATGAGATGGGTCAGAATATAAGTGCCACTGTCTCGTTCGCATCTCCCAAAGTTCTCATGATCGTCAAATAGTCATGTGATTGGATTTGACAACTCTAACAAAAAGATGTGTGTGCCCACTGTTTGTGTAGACCACAACTGCCAGACAACCTTCAGGGATATGGCAACCGACACTGTCTGTTTCAAGAACATGCAAAGAACCATAGTGAGCTAGATTCAGCAGACAGCTTTCTCTAACCTCTGCATGCTTTACAACACTCACTGTAACTTTCTCTGCAATGGCCCCTGAGCTACACCGGTCTGTGGTGCAGATAAGTGGTGTGACCGCATAGAAGTCACACAGCAGAGAGTATATTGATGCGTTCTGAAACTGATTCATGCACGCATGCCATGTTACAGGATCACACAGTCTGTAAACTGGGGAGTATTTAATCTCCAGAATGTGAACTAGTGTGTCCAATTGCTGAGCAAGGCCAGCAGTGGGCTGGAGAGAGAGAATATAACTCTGGCTTGCACAAATTGTGTAATTTTAAAGATAGAGCAGATTGAGCCAGCATCGAAGCACGCACAGTGCATCTGAGAAGTAATATTTTATATATCATGATGAAGTCTATTACAAATTCTAGTCCATTATAATCTTTTAAAATGTAATGTAAATTATTTACAATTTTGTACAAGAGGTCAAATAAAGAAAAGGAAAATTGCATGAGTTTCCTTTTCTTTGTGCATGTGTGTTTTTGTGGGGTTCAAAAATTCCACCACGTGAAGCTCCCCCACTACCCCAACCACACACACCTTCCTACACCTCAACCACCTCCAGCTGCTTAGGTGTGGGGTGGGTGTCCTTGTGTGAAGGGAGCAGGGCAGGCAGTCCAAGGATGAGATGACGCCAGTAAATCTGCGCTGAGGGGTGGTCCCTGAGCCTGCCCCAGCCTCGGCAGGACCACTGGGCCCAAATTGAAAGCAGACGTGTTTGGATTTCATTCCCTGAGTTACTACTGTTCAATTGTGATTTACAAGAGTGCGTGAGATATGGAAATCTCTCACGCAACTCAAGATATGGGCTGAGTGAAAGCACATTGCGAAACAAGCCCCTCCACCCTGTGGGAAGGACCAATCTGTAAACTCATGCTACCCCTCCATTTGGCCAGTTTATTCAGTGTTTTCACCCTTTCAGCATGCCATCTTCTCAAGTAGAGGAACAATGTCCTCTTTGGCTAATGGAGAAAGCATACCAGCAAGACGGGGGGGTCAACAAGGCAAGAATTTACCTCTATTATCAAACTACATGATACAAGATAGTATCTTCTCTGATAATAAATTAATTTAGTAATTAAAATGTCAGTGATTTCTGATGACTTCCAATTAGGGTTATTACAACTCCTGCACTCATGGTGAAATGCCAACAACTAGGGTGGCACACTCTCAATATTGTGTTTACATTTATTCATTTAGCAGACTGTGGTGGATTTTCAGTCGAAGGAACGTTCGGAGTCGCTTCTGTCTCAATTTTATGAATTTTATTACAACAATTTGGTACAAAGGTGAACATCAGATATTTCTGCAGAAATATGGAATGAACCAAAATAATCTCCCTCAAATGGCGGGTTTTATACCTCTCCACCTTCCTCAGCTTGCCCTTCCTTCCTTAGCTCGCCTCCTAGTCAACTCATTACTTCTAGTGACAGATCAAGGTGACCTGGCCCAATTTCACTACTCCATTCCATTACGCCTTTTCCCCCATAAT
>JAVQJF010036070.1:0-37289 GCA_036023855.1 Gadopsis marmoratus
TTGGCATCCACCCTGAGTCCAGGCTCCCCCACTTATTGCCCCAAGAGCCTACCCGCACCTTTACAACTACCCAAACCATACCGTTTGGTGCAGCAATCGTGGCTCAGATCATTTGTTTATCGTCCTCCCCTCCCCTAGACACACGAATGGGGACGTAACAGGCAGCATATGAAGAGGTTGTATTATGTATAATTTTGTATCCATGTGATAGACCTTTTCTTCCGCTGTGAAAAAGGTCTATTGTGCGTCGCGCCTCCCAAAAAGAAACCCAGTTTACTGATTGTCAAACTCAGTGAAAAATGACCTGCAGGGCATCTTAATCAATCCCTCAATTTGTCCTCTGTCTGCAGGGACCACCCGGCTCCTTCGACTTCCTTTTGCTAATGATGGCTGACATCCGCAATGACATAATTGAACTGCAGGAGAAGGTGTTTGGGGAGCGGCGAGGCATCTCGCTGGACAGTCCTCCTCATTCCAGTGGGGAAGTGGAATTTGTAGAGTGGGGCTCTGGACAAGGAGATCTCATGCTCAATACCTGACCTTTGACATCCCACTCACAGCAACAGTCACGCAAACCCAGCACAAAAACACCCGACACACTCGACTCTTTGTTTGTTTCTTGATAAACGATGCTGGTGGTCAAACGTGTATGATTCCTAAGGTCACAGATGGGACGAACTGGGCAAGGAGCCTGGATGAAACAGAGAGATGCGAGGATTATAGAAACGGCTATCGGACCAGAGACTCTCTTAAGCACTGCAAGCTCTGTCTGGCTGCCTTTCAAGTGCTGTGGGGTGAGTGAGGGATGCGCGTGCAGGACACAGAGTGAGAAAGACGCTGAGCTGAACCACTTCAAACGATGAACTTTATCGTCTGCATCTCTTCCTGTTCCTGAGTCGGTATATGGAAGCTCTGCTGCCACTGACAGTTTGCATGCAGGGCATTGGTTCAAAGACACAGCACCCGCACTGTGAGCCTCCCCAGCACCTGTCTCTAGTATCCAGCCCTCGAGTCCGAGCTCTGCAGCTAGTCTCTACTCTGGGGCACAAATTCACGAGGTTCACGAGTGTTGTAATCCCAATCCTGTACCGTTGGACAGAAACAGTGATGCCTGATGTATTTTTTAAAATTGTACAATTAAACAACTCAAGTTCAAAAATATATTTTTTTTTAAATATGTTCATCTAAATATAATCAAAGAGAGATGTAGATGTAACACATGCAATAATTTTACTGTACATTTAGAATGAGTAGAATCTGCTGCTTGGAAATAACATGCAGCATTAAATATTATATACTGTTATACGCTAACAGGTTGTAGACAATCAAAAGGTTTAATTAAAAAGATAATAATGGATGTATGCATTTGGGAAAGGGCCAGGGAATCACTTTTTATATAAGCCATATATAATCGGGCAAGTTGACTGTGAAAATATGCTTCATTAGAGAAATGGCCTGAAGGGAACAGTTTCACATTCTCATATTTTCACTTGGGAGTTGAGCAGAACCAAAAGACATGAACAACGAAGGCTGCTTGAATTTTTACTGTGACGCAGCTGCCAACAACGGCTAACACATTGTTCAATAAAGGTCTTCCTAAATAGAGATTTGAACCTTTTCAATGTTGAATTTTTCTTAATGGATCATGAAATCCACTACACACTCTGGCAAAGCAAATGCAAAATTACTGAAGAAAAGAAAATGATTGTAGACGGTATTGTCTTGTGTCATGCAGCTCGATTTTAGATTGGTGAGCAAAAAAACAATAAAGAAGATAGACATAAATTAAGCAATTTAAATGGAACATTTTGACATTTTGGGAAATTTCATTATTTTATTTCTTGCCAAGAGTGAGATGAGAAGACACCTCATGTCTGTCCATTAGATATGAAGCCACCAGCCACCAGTTAGCCAGCAACAGACCCCCAGAGACTGAATATCATCAATTCAAATCCCCAAATGTGCAGGGATTTACGACCCAAATTGCACCAGTGCCACTGCTGGTGCTCAGTAAACCTTGGTTTTTAAAAGATAGCCTCTCCACCAACAGAGGGCGCTAAATCACAGATAATCCCCTAAATAGTTTGGCCTCACCACTGTATGCTCTGAATGCCAACCAGGTGAGACAACCAAAGTCGCAGTGTTTCCACAGCACTACATCCTCATGTAATTACCACCCGTAAATATTCATAGTTTCTCAAACATGCAGGTTTAGGAAAATGAGCATTTATACGCGAGGCACATGCCCCCACTCGTTATCCTCAGCACCCACTGTTGAACTGTAGCGTGGCTGGGTGTCATTATGAAAGGTGTAAGTATCAAAGGTTAGAGGTCAAATGTCTGGGTATAAACAGCTGGAGGGATAATTAAAGACCACAGGCTGTCAGAGTGGGCCTGTCTGGGCTCGTCTCCACCGCCATGAAGACATGGGTGAAGAACAACACACTGTGTTTGATCTGCTGTGCTGGAGTTCACACTGTCTGGCCTTTTGCTGCGTTTGATGCTTTGATCCTGGTGAACAGATCTCAGTGCTTCTCTGTGTGTGCGTGTGTGTGTGTGTACCAATAAATGTATGCATAGAGATACAGTTAATTGATTGTGTGTGTATTTTTAATGTTGGATTGTGTGCATAATACAATGAATGTATTTCTGTATTTATTCTTACGCTTATATAAATGTGTGTGTGTGTGTGTGTGTGTGTGTGTTACTTGACAGGCTTCTCACCTAACAGCTCCGCCCCCTGCCGTGCGGTCACTGCTCACAGTACAGTCGTTGCCGGAGCAACCAGGATCAGGAAAAACAACATGAAACAATTTAAGAACCATGTCAGCGAGAGAAAGGCAGGAGAGTGAAAGAGATTATCTCATTTCCTTCACCACTTGTCATGCGATTGGAGGCTTTCCTCTCAGCCTGTAGGGGACAGCAGAGACGAGGTCAACAGAGTGCACATCTAAGCAAAAAGTTCACACACCCCCGGCGACAATAGATCTCTCGGCTCCGTCACAATGAGATAATCAGTGGGAGCAAAAACTGTGCTATTTTCAGCTAACACTGAATTATCTTAGATTTTAATATCTTACATTTACACCTTATATCATAATTCACAATTGTCAACTTATAAAAGTGAGTACAGTATATTTTCTCTTGGCATCACTGATGATAACCCCTTAATGTGACAGGTTTCCTAAAAAATATATACCAACTCTTTTTAAAACTTTTCTTCCAGGTGGCTGGGATGTCAGACTCCACCAATGTTGCACTGCGAGGACAGTTGTGTAAGTAATTTCTGGCATCTTTAGATGAGTATAAAGATACAGAACAAATTTGGCCAGAGGTTTCCTACTATGGGAGGAATTTCCGTACTGGCACACTATAGCCATTCACAAATATACCTCATGCATGACAGGACTGTCACTTCAAACAGCCTGGGCCTCTGCGTATATGTTCGCATGTGTGAAGGAGCTTAGAGAGTAGAGAGCGGCCTCAGTTACTCAGGATCCTGGGTGTGCATATCTGTTAGTGTGTGAGGGAAGTGTGTTTATACCCTGTGTGTTTCTGGAAATGCAAATATGTGTATGGGTCAGAGGTCACAATCAGAAGTGATACATTATTCAGTGTTTAGCTCAAGGATGAATTAAGTCAGAAAGGGTGTCCAAATCTCTACGCCCCCAATTGCTGTTGCAAAGTTAAACAATGCATAACATACATTTTGGGATTGATTTCACGCATCCCAGGCAATCATTAACTTCTGGTCAATACAGTACAGCGCAAAATCAACATGCAGAAACTATAAGCCGGCAAAAAAGGTTGTTATAGATAACCTGTCGTAGTGAATGTCATCATAGCAAGGCAGCTCAATGCAATGATTACCTGTCACACAAGCCTCTGCAAGTTGGTTATCCTACTGTCAACTCTCAGCCTTGAAGGTAGGAAAAATCAATTTAAAAATGTGAGGGGCCTTTGTGTCTTAGGCGATGAGGTGGCGACCATGAACAGGAGCGTCGCTGGTTTGCGTCTGGCCAAGAGCCTTTGTTGCAGATCCCACCTTCCCTTATTTCCTGTAATTTCTCTCTCGGTTATCAAAAGTATCGAAAGGCCCAAAACAATTCATAAAAGTAGACATTTTAAAAATGTGATATGCATGTTTAAATGTGAGCCTTGTTTAATTTGTGGTAAATGGGCTGAAACATTTACAATAGAAATGTGTCAGTTGTAGGGCCGCAGCCCATCAGAATGCAGGCTGAAACTGCATGCTCCCTCTGTCATTCAGAAGATGGAGCACTACAGAACTCAGTTACCCAGGATCCTTTGCATTTCACACCTGGGTGTCAAAACCCAGCCCATGTATCCAGGCTTTAGCTATCATTGGTCAAAGGTAGCATGTGACTGATGACCTCATTTGATCAATAAGCAGCGGGCACATTCAAATCTGTCTCTCTGTGCTTTGCTCCTGCTTGCTGTTAGAGAGACCTCCACCAGAAAGAGTTTCCCCTCCTCTTTTTGGACAAAAGAACAAAGAGTCCAGGTTTTTCTGATCACCATTTGGCCGCGGTCGAGTAAGATTAACTTAACTTTGTTCAAGAACTCTGGTAAACACCAGGCTTCTGTACAACCGGTTTTTGGAACATCCACTGAGGGACAGTGGATTTTTGCCTTTTTGAAGAACGGAAAGGCGACCAGCTTCCCTTCTCCTCCTTGCTTCTTCAATTGTCGACAACCTTCAGCTTTTTCCTCCAAAACTGTGTTTGAGGACCAAAGCAGACATGTGTCTTTTGCTGACGAGCATCAGACAAACAGACCAGACCACCAGTAAACTACCGTGGACCACGCGGCGTGGTCCCTCCAAGTAAGGCTGATATCTGGGCAGAGTTAGTTAAGAAAGTTTCTTTTGTGAACGCTAAATCTTGTGTTTTGATGCTATATACCTTGTTATACCCGAGTGCTGTTTTACCTGTGTGAATGTTCCTTTGAGAAACGAACTTAGCCTGACTAGCCATCCCGCTTCACTTTCAATGGCGGTTTTGTTCATTTTAGTTGCATGTGCCTCTGTGTTTCTATGCTATCTCCTTTCCTTTCACTAACACACCCCCGACCGCGTGGTCGGACCACCATTTTAGCCTTCACCTACGTACACTGACCACATGGTCGTTGCTCCTCCATTTTAGCTTTCATCCACACATGACACACGCACACACACTTGTATATAACTTTATTTAGAGTACAGGTATTTTGTGTTGTTGTAAACCTAAAGGTAATTTAATTGCATTACTGTTGTTTTCTGCACGCATAATCTGAGTCTCCCTGTTTTGAGTATTTTAGTTCAGGATTAGAATATCATATTCAGGGTAAGCCATTGATGAGACTTTTTGATCAATTAATCCACTATCAGTTTTGCTTTGTACAAAGGGGCAGTGCCCTGAGGAACTTTAATATTTGTTTAAGTTATTATTTCAATATGACGTTAAACAACTCCTGATAGCCTTAAATTTGAATGGACCTGTTACCCCTACGCAGTAGATAACCACACTTATGAGGGTAGTGATGGCTAATGAAGCTGTTGAATCTTCTGCTCATTGACTGCCATGATTTTAGCATCAATACATTCAGGGAACATCAGCTTCTGGAGGCCAAGTGTCGGATGTGGTTCTCTAAGCACAGGGAACATGCAAAGGCAAGACAGGAACACGGAAACCAAACACAGGGCAAGAAGTCCAAGCGTTGGAACAAACAGGCGTAAACAGGCTTACAAACAGAAGTGAATCGACAGAGCAAAGGAACCGGGGGCAGGTGATGACTGGAACACAGGTGTATCTAATCAAAACAGTTGGGAAAAGAAGACAGGAAGTAAAGTGGACAAGAGGACAGACTACCAAAATAAAACAGGAAATAAACCAAGAGCAATGGGATGTTACACCATCAGCCTCTGGAAAAAACAAACGCATATCACAAACAATTGTTGTTCAATTTTTGGTTTGGCCTTCTGCCAGGCTTGAATCAACAGCCCCAAACTGACCACAGCTCTTCATTCCACCCAGAAAGTATTAGATCCTAATATAAATTCTCAGGATGACATCAGGGACTTTCATGGTATTATTTGTGTGCGTGCGCTTCCTGAAACCTCTGTGCACTTCTTCTTTCATTTTTGCCATGAAATTATATGGAAACTGCATTAATCCCATGAGAAGGAGCCAATGACCTGTACTGTACGTTTCACCAACAGCTTATCCACCCTGAAAGCAGCATAAGTAAGCTTCCTTCGCTCACCAAAGTATAAAACTAGTTTTCAGAGTGAATGCACTCTCCAGTAGCAGGTCAACATAGCTGCAAGTTTATCATTCATCAGTTATTTGAAACTGATGAAAGAAACCACGTAGTGACAGAAAGGCACGTACAAACGTCTAAGATAAAATGCAGGTGCTGGTTATGGAGACTGGCAGAACATCTTATCTATGAGCAGGACACTAAAATCTAAAAGAGGGAAATAAAAATAGCAAGCGAGTGCTCCATCCAGTGAAAGCTGGTCTCACAGATGTAACACCTTTCACCTCTATTATTCCTTTAGGGCCCTCCTGTATAATATAATAAGCATGGGATGCAAACTTTAAAGCTGCACTAATCAATCTTTTTATATGTACATTGGATCAAATGACTGTGTAATGCGAAATGGGGTCGCTCATAGTGACAAACTCGCAGAGAACAATCACCCAACTCTGAAGTTCCTCTAAGCTCTACAGAGCTTTATAGCATCTTTAAGCTAATTGTTTTGACTCAACAGCCTGCAACTTCAGTCTCAGCAGCTGTTTTCAGCAAATGAAGCTCTCACAAACCCACCGTACTGTCTGCTGCCTGACCTGCACCAAATGACAGAGGGACAACTAGCAGCCAGCTAGCCACTAGCTGGTGAGCATAGTGTAGCACTTAGCAACTGAAGAGCCAGATATGTTTCCCAGGAGTTGACAGAGCTACACAAACAGTGAATATAGAAGACACGCATCACGTGACCAAAACTCGACTCCAAATGAAACCTAATGTTGCTAGAAATCTGCTGGATGTGTAAAGAGGCTATTGTTTGCTAACATGTTATCTATAACAACTTTATATGGTGACGATGTGTCCCTGTTGTGTTTACAGCTTCGTCTGCTCTCTCAAGTGGCAAAAACTATTAATGCTGCTTTATTTCTGCACTTTGTCATTTGAGGTTTCAGCTTGAAAGGAAGTAGATATTCCCATATGAAGGCATGTGAAGAGTATTCATTGCCTACATGTCAGCCAGGCTCAAGCAGTTGCCTACAGGTGTCATCTACAAGACTGATTATTTGTTTTAAATATGGATTATGCAATGTGAAAATTGTGACCTCCAAAAATGCAACATTGCTCAATCACAACACAGGTTGGAACAGCCTGAGGAACAGTCTGTTCATGATTCAAATCCACAGGCACCGGTTTGAATAGTTGGAGGTGACACAGAAACCGTGCAGTTTATATAACCAGATTGAATGTTTCCTGGCTCAGCAGCTGAACTGATGCAATTCCTAATAAAATATTAGATGTTTCCACGGATCCGTAGCCACTGAAAACGTTAGGTAAATCACAGGGGTCCGTCACTGCTAGGGTATTTTGCCGCATGCAAAAGGAAGAGGGAGCACATGCGCATATAGACACGTCCCACCGTCTAGCATGCAGCCATGCACGCACATATGATCTCCCACACGAAACACGGGCATGCCACAGAACACCTGACAGGTGCAGGCGTGGTCTGCTCCAAGGCACGCTATCTAGACACGCTAACTCATTCTTAAATCTGAGTTACGTGCCTGAGGCTGAGTGCTAAGCACCCTTGTTTACTCTCTGAAGGCTGTTCCTCTTCCAGTCCTTGTCTCTGGGCACACCCTCTTCCGATTGTAGACCGACTTCTGTCATTCTGTTCATAATGGAGCTGCTAAGAGGCCTGAGAATGTGAGCTTGTCTGATGAGTAATGGACTTATTTGCTGTGTCAAAAATATGCCACCAATCCCATGATCAGTATGTATTATCTGTATTGTATTGTATGTATTACCTGCAGGTGTCTGTTTAAGAAGCCACTGCATGAGGCTCTTTCAGAAGCACTGATCCCTCAATCAAGACCTGACATTACAGCACTGGTTAATCTGACATTTTTTTCAGACGAAGCTGTACACTGTAATTGGTTGTTTGACTCTGATTGAGAATGTGTTTCTGTGCAGATCCCTCTGAGGCTCACATGCGAGCACTGAGAAGCCCAGTGTAGGCAACAAATGAGTGGTTAAAACGAACAAACTGGTTTAATGTAAAAATTCACACAGCCATGACTGCAGGAGTTGGAAGAGGCTAATTTATTAATCCTGTGAATGACATAGGCATGACTTGATTCTCCTCAGTAGTTCCTTATGACTTTTACACAGATACAAAATCACATGTGTCAAGAATACATATCAAAGTGTTGCCAAACGCTTTTACTCGGCTTCACAGGAAAGTTGCACTTGATTGGCATTGTTATGGCAGAATTGAAGAGAAAAATCTGAGAGGGAGGATTAATGGCAACACGCTGTGTAAACTCCCCTGGCCTGAGGCACTTGGTCTCTATACACCTTGGCTTCCTCCGTCATTTACAAGCTGCTCGCATGCATGTAGCAGAGCCAAGAGTGTGAAAAACCGGATGAGCAAGTTCACAGCTCTTGGATTTTAGAAGGGGGAAAAAAAAAGAGCATTGCCTCCGGTTGCAGAGGTTGCCTTGCGTGAGGACAACAGCTTTATCTTTTTAGACCTACCGACCTCCTCACCTGGCCTGTGGCAGTGGCGTTTTTACAACTAGCTTTTTTTTCTTTTTACAGCCTTAGAGGCATACAAATTCTCAGTGCAGACAATACTGTTTGTATGCTTTTTGAACCGTTATTTATCCAGCAGCAGGCGCTCACAGACTTGCACAACTGCTGGCCTGGACGACAGTGGCTTTTTTTTTTGTTGTCATTTTATCATTTTATGATTGCGTGTCTTACCCTTACATTCACCAAATGCTGCTGATCCTTTCTCATAGCATGCAATAGTGTTATAAATAAGTCATAAATTACTGAATTTTGTTTTTTGTTTTTTTGTTTTACCTTCCAGGCAGTGGTTTTCCTGCAAAAACCAACTTGCAGAGACTTGACACCTGCTTGATTAAGGCACTCCTTTTGTGAATTTCTTGTTTAAACTTTCAGCAAACCTACCTCACTGACGCCATAATTAAAACCCTGCTTAAAAAGAAAAAGGGATCCAAGTCAATTTGACTGCCTCGTGCAAATATAGACAGTGTATATGGTAACATATCCCTGTTCTTTGAACACTCCAATCTGGGGAGAAAAAAAAACACCACCAACCTACAAATTTCCCAAACAGTATCCAGTTACATGTCGGGCAGTGTTAACACTACTACCACCTTCTGTTTATATCTGTAAGCGTTGGCATGTTTTGTTTTTTTTAATTCTTATTATTTCACAAAATGTTGGCTGGAAAGGACACCAAATATGTAAAAGCCATCTGAGATTTCCCCATGACTGGCTAATAAAAAATACTAAATGGAGGTTTAGATTTGGTTCATACACCAACATATGTGGCTTTGATAGGAATTTACAGGTGCAGGAGGAACATCTGCACCTGTAGACTTTTTTTGTTTACTTTTTGTGTTTATCTTCCCCAAAAGAGGAAAACGTTGTGACATAGGGGTTATAATCTAAACTCGGAGGTGTGTCTGTATTCCCTCCCTACATTCCCTTTAACCCAATGTTCCCCCTGTCCTGCAGTAGTCCGACGGGATCTCAGAGGTCATGATCGGTGTCATGAGGTCACCCACACATACCCCCTTTCCACCAACGCGAACCAAGTGCTGGTTCTGGGCTGGTGCTAGTGCCAGTTTGCAGCTGGTTCAACTAATGAACATTCTAAGAACTGTCTTAGTGGAAAAGTGGTAACATACTTTAGTGACAGCTTATTGTAGGACACTGAATTATTCAAGTTTGTCACCCTTCACCCTGGCTCTTCATCCGCAAAGCTGATCTGACTAAGAAAGCAGTTCAATGATGGCAGTAGGGGTATAGAATTGTATTGCAGAACAGTCAGCCACTGCATTATGGTGGTAGAGCGGGTTGTCCGTTAATCCCAAGGTTGGCGGTTTGATCCTGGCTCCTCCTGTCCACATGTCAAAGTGTCCTTGGGAAAGACACTGAACCCTAAGCTGCTCCTGGCAACCTTGCATGGCAGCTACATCACCATTGGTGTGTGAATGAGACCAGTCTGTAAAAGCACTATATAAGATGTCCGTTTGAATAATATAATAATCTTTATTTATACAGCACATCATACAGGGGGTGTAGCTCAAAGAAAAAACACGGAAAAGCTGTTTCAAAACCATTTTGAACCTCCCGTTGCAATCTTGTTCTTTGAATAAGTACACTGCCACTTTGTTGGTGTAAGGGTTTTTGGAATATTTAGGTCATTATTCAAGTAAAATCATGTAGGTCAATATGAGAAGATTACACAATCAAATTGTGGACTATTGTTCTTTTTTATGTTGAGGTTGAGTATGAACATTTCTTTGAGGGAGAAGAGGACTGACTCCTTAAACTCAGTCATGCAGGATGAAAGCCTCAATGTATTTTTATGTACAGATGAAAACACCACCAGCATGTGATCAACTGGTGAAGGTGTGGGGATAAACATTTTCTTTAGTGAGTGCATGATGTGTATACTGTATGTGCTGGTATGTGTGTATCACCAGGTGTATAGACTGGAGGTGGAAAACAGCCTGTGTGGGTGGGGAGAAAAGCAGGAAACATTCCACTTATAAAAACGTTTGACAGACACTTAAAAAGGAGTTTGATTTACACTCCATCGTAGAAAACGGGCAACATCAACCAACCGTTGTGGTGTTTCATCGCGTCTCTTTGATGGATTCATCCTGAGGGAACAGTGGCATTTCCTCTGCAGTTAAATGTATAAAATTCCAAATGAAAGGAAATCAATGTTGCCAGTCTTTTAGATGTTAATGGTTTTGCTTCGGCAACACGAAAGGTTGTTTCAAGACTGATGTTTCAGCTGCTCCTTTTTTCTCTTTTTTTTTTATTGCATCCATTCACACATGGATTCACACATGCACAGAGAGTGTGCCCATCCTGTTCATAATATATAGTTAACATATCAACAGAGCAGAGCCTGCTGGGTCATTAAAGTTGTTAAATGAAACAACTTTAGGATGTAGTTAATCCTGGCGCTGCTGTCAGTTATGGTTATGTTTTGAATTCAGCCTTCAGTTACTGTAATGTAGGTTACATTCTTCATTGTGCACACAATTCTACATTGCATAACTGTGAATCATAGGCACTCATACCCTGGCTGTTGACTCATACAGCACATTGAAGGGTGAAAGTTATACTAGTGTTTGTTTTTTGAAAGAAACGGCCAATTGCTGATATCTTCTGCCTAAATGTATACAATTTCAATTTGCAGAATTTCAGCATTTTCACCTTTTGAGATATTTTTGAGGAACTAACCTCTTGCAATGTTTTGGGGTCCCGGGTCTCCCGGATGGGTCAACCAAGGCATGTTATGGGGATTCAAAGAGATCTATTATCCTCTATAGTGCTGCTTAGAGACCTCAATGGCCATGTTCCCTTGAGAACTCTAGCCATGAAAAGGTTCTTTTGAATAATAGCAGTGATGGAGATTGTCAAGCTGAGCCTGTTTGGCCTGGCTTGACTGCTTTAAATACTGTTGAGCTGTCATGGATGACACATGTAAATCATGGAACAGTGGACTTGGATTGACAAAGGGGACGGTGGTCCCCATTGTCAAACACGAGTCTGCAGCCATGGTAGAGCCTCACAGAGACTGTAGTCGTAGCTTAATGCTAACGTCAGCATGCCGACATGCCCACAATCACAATGCTAACACGCTGATGTTTAGTAAGTATGTTTACCAAGTTTGGTGGATGGGGATGCCATTAGTTTAGCAGGTATTTGGTCATAAACCAAATGGCACAGGACGAAAAGTCAGGAGATCACAAAAAGTTAATACAATTCATCCTTTACAATTCAGAGGCCACCACTGCCAAAAAAAAACCCAGCATGTCCACAGTAGGAAAGGTCTTGAATGACAGACAGAGAGAACTCTTTGTCAGGCAGCTGCTGTCATTCAGAAAAACCTTTCATTCATCTGTGCCTGGGAGTGTCTCCAAGAGAGTGCTCACTGTGGAGCCCGGAGCTGAATGACTCATTTGGAGAAAAACAACGATATCAGCAAAACTGTCATTACATGTGGATCCGTCTGTTCAGCGCGTACTTCAATATTGTGTCATTTATTTAACAGTGACACCTATAAGATGACCCGCGGAGATAACGTTCAGAGTTGTGCATTTTTTATCCAGGATCATCACGCTGCATTTGACAGATTTTTATCACTGTTGCCGCCACAAACCCCTCGATCCGCAAAAGAGATCTCCCCAACATCAAAGCACAGTTTGCGAGACTGAAGCATTTAGGCTGTTTGCTCGAAAGCATACGTATGATGAGTCACACTGGGAAATGGAATGTAAAGTGGCATACCTGCACAGTTACTCACTTGCCTTTGTGCAAATACAAGAAACTGAGGCGTTGGACATCTTCGGTGCCACACCCATGCATGAACATCTTTCGTTATTCCCTTCCTTTACTGCCCTCTTTATACACACTGCATGGATTTACATGCAACATATTTAGATATTTTTGTGTTGCAATTGCAAAATATTTATGTAATCTCATTTACAGATGTCAAAACCTACTTTAAATATCTCACAAGCCTTTTTGTACATCCTGTACATTATTGAAATGCGTAATCAACATACAAACTTAACAAGATAATTCCAGTTTATTACAACCTGGGTCTGATTTTTTTTGTTTGTTTGTTTTGCTTATCATTTGGCCATCATTTACGATAGCACTCTGCTCACCAAAGTAATTGCTGAGATCTGGGAACACGGCAGAACCAGGACTAGTTTGACATCATGGGAAATACAATACACGTATTTGCTTTCATGAGTTAGATGTGAAGAACAATACCATGTACGTTAAATACGAAGCTACCGCCAGCAGCTGGTTAGCTTAGCTTCGACTGGAAGCTAGCCTAGCTCTGGCCAAATTTAACACAATCCCCTTACCAGCACCTCTAAAGCTCACTAATTAACACGTTACATCTTGTTTAAATATGTAAAAAAAAAAAAGAAACCTAAGCGTAGCCGTCTCTGTTTTCAGACTTTGTGCTAAGCTAACGGAATGCTACCGTTAGCTTTATAGTCACTGTACAGACATGAAAGTGGTATCACTCTTCCTGTCTAGCTCTTGGCGAGAAGGCAATTAAGTGTATAACAATCTGCCTGAAAGAATTTTGACTGAAACTGGTGAAATAACACTGAATGGCAGGTGACCAACCACCCTATCAATATCTTGCAACTTACGACACCCGTACTGTATCTTATGTTGTTGCATAATGCCTTCCCATAGCTGGATGTGGTGTGTGACTGTTGGTTGACCTGTTACACAATGGGTTAAGTTGTGTCATTGAGTCGTGACAGAGAGACTGTAGAGACAAATCTAGAGGGTGGATCGCGTGTGAAATAGAATGATACATGTGGTAAGTCTTTCTCTGCGACTGCACGCATGATCACAGATCACGATGTAATGATTAATGTTTTGTCACATTTGTCTTCAGTCTAAAAAGGAGCCACCTCACACTCGGCAAAAACAAACAAACAAAAGTGGTGTCATGGGTGCGATGGAGTCTAGTAATGTAATACTGAACAAAAGTGGCTGATGGCATGCACTTAAAAGAGTGACTTCTCCATTAACACAAATGCAAAATGCATCAACACAGTGCTACTTCTGTTGGCTGGGCACAGTCACAGGTCACAGATGAACCAAGATGAACTCTGACCTTCAGAGTTTACAGGAAACGCAGTCTTGACTTAAACTGAAGCGAATGGGAAACCTTGCGAATATTCAGAGACTGGATCTTATGTCTCATTTACTTACCGTACTATCTACAGCAGCGGTAGCATCCATCTTTTCAATATCCAACCTTACAATAAAAATGTACATAGCCGATACTAAACCCGCTTCTAATGAAATGATCGATATCTCTTGAAAGCATTGGCTGATATAACTGAACGTCTACTCATGATCTTTGAACACATTACAGTACTTTAGATAGTACTAGTTTAGATAGTATACTGTACCGTTTTAAGGCAGCTTGCAACATATTTAGAGATATCCTGAATGGTCTTGGAGTATCACGTGAACATCAAAGGCACTCAGTCCGACAAGAAAAGGCTCCACTTCAATCACCTGAGGCCAAGCAGCAACGTATTAGGCAGATTGTTGTGGAACTGCAACAATTATGATTGCTCATAAATTACATTTGGAAGCCGAGAACTGGCTCGAGATCAAATCAGAAAAGATTCTCACCTGACAGGCAGGGTAATGGGCTGTTGGCAGGTGAATTTGTAACCTGATTTGATGTGGCACTGGAGGGCAGACTGCATGAACACGGTGTCCCGTCAACACACGTGACATGACATAAGCAGCATTTCCTCGTGAGACTTGTCTTTTCTTCCCCAAGCCAAACTATGTTATCAAATGGGACTTCCGTATCACTCTGCAGCTCCCAGTTTTTTTGTGTGTGAATGCAGAAGGCCTGCAGAGTGTGGACCGATAGTGTGTTTCTGTAAACATGCAGAGGAGTGGAAAAGGAGACAATGGGAGGAGAGCCAAATATTTGTTGTGGTGTTTATGAGATGCTCACATCCCAGAGATGGGTGGATGACAAGCAGTGCTGCCCTGTAGGGATCAAAATTTATTTAAGCCAGGTTACACCCATTGGCAACAAACAACTAGACTCCTCTCTGTCATTTTCACACACAGTCATGTCTTAAGCTTACACGCATCCTTACCTGTGCACATACCTACAGCAGCGGACAGGCACACACACACCGACAAACATTGTGACATACAGTACATATACACCGATCAGCCATAACTTTGTGAGCACTACTGGCAGGTGAAGTGAATAACATTGATTATCTGGGGGGGGGATGTGAGCGACTGATGGCTGGACGACTGGGTCAGAGCATCTCCAACACTGCAGCTATTGTGGGGCGTTCCCGGTGTGCAGGGGTCAGTATCTACCAAAAGTGGTCCAAGGGAGGAGAACCGCTGAACCGGCGACAGGCTCATTGATGGGGAGTGGGGAGCGGGGAGCGACGGCTGGCCCGTGTGGTCCGATCCAACAGAAGAGCTTCTGTAGCTCAAACTGCGACTTAATGCTGGTTCTGATAGAAAGGTGTCGGAATACACAGAGCATCTCAGTTTGTTGTACATAGGGGCCGCTCGGGGTGCCATGCTGTCTGAATGTTATGGCTGTTCCTTCAGCGCTTTCTGTCCCATCTCGTTAACAGTCCCGTATCTTGATCACCATCTTTAATCTCCTGCTGTGCGACGGCCTGCGAGCTATTACGGTCTTATCACACACGCCAGCATGGCACACAGCAGCCCGCGATGTTAACTTACATCTTGACTTTTTTCCTACATCTGCCTGGATTACATAATACATGCGTGTATATATAGACACAGAAGTGTGTTTGCTCGCCTTTCCTGCACGTTTTAAAATCACTGTCAATAAACCACACAAGTTATCGCTGCAGATAAGTTACAAATAAGCACACAATAACCCACACACATGCAAACATACACACAAACCTAGTGGCAAAATGTGTCAGCCCTCCTGTGTTTCTTTTTGTCCGTCTCCTTGTCACTCACCGAGTGTGCATAAAAGAGCATGTTGAGACACAGACGGATCACATGTTCGAGTGCTTCACAATGCACCCGATTACATCTATTCCCGCTGGTACAAACGGAGGGCCGGTGGCTGTGAAATTTACACTGCTGTCCAGCAGCTAACTCGGCACTAGTAGCCAGGGTGTCGTCATCATGCCTCTGTTCTCCCAACGCGTGTAATGAATCCAATGTGCCTGAGCCCTGGCATGCACAAATGATTAACTGGTGGCAAAGAGAACCGATTAAGGAGATAAAGCTCGGCACACAATAGCCTCAGTGCTACACGTGTACCTGCATAACCAGAGCTTCCACATGCAAGGGAATTATTCACCTCTGCTGATCAATCTCTTTGGATTCTAACACCCTCTATGCCCAAGGTTCTTGAATGCAGAGGACAAAAAAAATAAAAGTGCATCCATCTGTAATAAATGTGCATGTTTAGTGTTTCGCTGAGTGTTACCTTAGAATTCAATGACCATATGAAAGAGATGGCTGAGAGACGTTACTCAAACGTATTATAGACGTAACCCAGGAGTACCAGCAGTAGATGTTGTTGAATCAAGGGGCAGATTCAAGCCAGCCACAGTCAAGAGTACAAAGTGCAACGTGTGGAGGACATGGCAGCACACTTTTGGTAGTTTTGTGTCTGGAGATGGATTGCCCACCTGTGGGCCACATGGAAACTAGGTGGGCTTAGAGAGAGAATTCATGGTCATACGTCAGTGAGCAGCTGGCAATAATCATTGACGTGGTCTCCTCTCATCCACTTAAAAGGCAGCGCTCTTCCCACCATGGCATGGTGACAGTACGCCCAGACCAGCTTCTCGTTGGAGGAAATCATATTATTCTGAGTCGCAAGTATCAATATACAGCAGTCCATATACAACTGCGGTTGAACAAGATTTAAATCAAGGTAACATGCATAATTGCACTTTGACAATGCGTGTTTCTAAAATTAGCATCAAGACACTCTTGGTTGTGCAGCGAGTAAATTAACTGAATGGGAAACCTATTATTGCCAAATGAAAGTCACTTTTGATTTTTGAAGTGTAAATACAAGTCACCAGAAGTCACCACCACTTCCAACTTATTTGGTTCCGTGAGCTTACCTCCTCAAAAAAAACAAAAAAAGCAACCCTTTCAGGAAGTTCGACTTAGAATAGTCGGAACACAACGAGGCTGTAAAGGCGGATGAGTGAGTGGATTAGTTTGTGTTCAGCTTTGATGACATTTAATGTCCCAGACAACCTCTGTAGTCTCTGCATACTTGTTCCCCCCCCTCCTCCCCCCAAGGGGAGTGGGCCACCCTGTCTCGGGAGGGTTACTGTCATGCTTTAACATGTTTAATGTTATTAGTCAACAGCACCCTGGGGAGAGGCCTTCTGATGCATCCTGTACACATGCCACTCACTGCAGACAGATTCTAGAATCATCCTCAAAGATCTCCCTCAAGCATGGAGGTGGTCACTGTATGCTTACATGCACACCAGAATACCAGATTTAAACATGTACCCACCATTAGTGGGTCACCTTCATTTCAGTTTTTCATACCAAAAACTGTTAATTAGGCCTGAGGACACACACGGACTGATCAGAAACCTGTATGAAACATGCTGCAGTAACCTGGTTCCTCCAGGAGAACTACAGCTATCCTGCCTGGGTTTCTTTAAACCATTATAAGAGCCTCACCATGTTTCTAAAACCAGGATAACAGCGACATTAACACATGAGTTCACACTAAAGAGGTTCTGTTTCTACGTCAAATCGCTGACTGTGTTCTATGGTTTGAGTAAAAGGTGAGAATAGCCTGGCTTTAGACTCAACATTCATGTACGGTACACAACAAAATAGTTGCTGTGTTTTGAATATTTCCATTTTCACCATAATGCTGTGATTTTTTTCGCTGTGAGGCGCTGCAGGCCGAGCGGGTTTCACGTAGTCCGTAGCATGTTTTGAAGTTAATTTTGCTTTCCCATAGTGTTGTGCATTTTGCTGGGACAACGCGCACAGTTGGCCAACACTTGCTTAACTGCAAACTTTTTTTTTTTTTTTTTTAACTTTGCGTGCTGTCAAAAAGAAAAAAAAAATAGACCGACTGTTTTGATAGAAAACTGTGACCAATACCTCACTTAGCTCTTTCTGTACACAACCTCTCGACCCTTGGCTCTGTCCAAGCAAACACCGTCTGCACGCAATGCACAATGATTAACCCGCAGATCGTCTATTGAGAGAGGAATCACTTAGTCTGGCAAACAACAAAGTACTGCCCCCCGTGTCCCGTCAACTCTTAACCCTTCTGTGCTTTTTACTGTCTGTTTAAAAAAAAATTAAAAAAAGTTTCCATTCCAGGTTCTCAGCATGGAAATAATTTCTTCTGGGAAAAATCAGTGATACTGTTGTAAGGTATGGCAACAGTATCCCTGAATGTAGAGACTATTTAAATGCTAATGTGACCCATGAATCAAACTTCTGCCTTTACAAGCCAGCATGTAGCTCTCCAACAGAAATCAGCGAGTCATGTGCTAGCATATGAATGTGGCATTTTAGTCCAACAAGTAGGTTAAATGGACTCTTTCTTATATAGCGCTTTTCAACCGAACCGGTTCCCAAAGCGCTGTAACAGTAATCTAAGTTAGAACAGCAGTCTAATTCACCCATTCACACACCGATGGGGACACAGTTGCCATGCTGTCCTCCACCAGGGGCAACTTGGGGTTCAGTGTCTTGCCCGCACTTCGACATGTGGACAGCAGGGGCTGGGATCGAACCACCAACCCTGGGGTTAATGGACGACCGCACTACCCACTCAGCCACAGCCGCCTAATTAAAATGTATATTTTGAAAGGCAGCAGAAAGAGAGATCAAAAATCAGATTCTTTTGTGGACTGTGACACGTGTGAGACAACAGCTAAATCTACAGGACTAACAGTCTGCAGCCATGCAGCTGTGCAGCTCTGTCAGGCAATACTTGGGCACAACTGTGCTTTCTGCTAAATGCTCATTTTGGGATGCTAACATGTTCACAATGACAATACAAACATGCTGATGTTAAGCAGGTAGGATGTTTGCCATGTCCATCATCTTAGTTTTAGTTTGCTAGTATGCTAACATTTGGCACCAATATCAGCACAGCTGAGGCTGGTGGGAACATCATTAGTTTTGCAGTTATTTATTTATAAATGTTAATTATGGTGCTAGATGAGAAGTCATGGGATCCCCAAAGTCTGTAGGAGCCATCGTTTGGGGACCATGAATTTCATGACAATCTGTTCTACAGTTTCTGAGATATTTCAGACTGGACCAAAGTGCTGGATCTACTGACAGACTGCATTGTCATCCATAGAGCCATGCCACTAGCATGACTTAAAATGGCATAGAGGTTAAAAGAAACAAGTGTAAATGTGTGTGTTTCTTGCTACAGCTTGTTTTTTTATGCGTCTAGTTGTCCAGCATGTCTGTTTAGGTCTCTTTAAGCAAAGTAGCAGCTTTATTACAATTGCCTTCCGAAATCCCTTAAGCCATTGATCCCAGATCTTATTTCACTCGCTCTGGATGTCTGTTTGATCAAGTGTCTCTGAGTGGGACAGACAACACTTTGGAAGTATAGTATCTGCCCTGCAGCCATTCATTTTAAAGCTGTTATTTATGTTGTTTGCAGCACCCCCCCCCACCAAAGTCTAACCTTAACCTGTCAGACACAACTGGAAAAGTGCGGTGCCTTAACATCCTGCAGCGTAAAATATCTCCTCACTACCTGAGGGCCTCACAACACACCGTCAGTGCAGCGTCCACTTCTACTGTACGCTGCCAGCCTTTTGAGCAAAAGAGAAACCATGTGCGTTACCTGATCCCTGTTGACACAGTGTTTAAATGACAGTATTCCACAAACACAGAGGTGGCGGGCCTCCTCCAGGGACTTGTGTAAGCCTGTAGCTTCTGTGTACAGTTTAAATAGCTTGTAGATGATTAGAAGGATCAAATGGCCACGGGATAAAACCACAAAGGGGTGCTGCTCCGTGTGAAAACATTAAGGTGCTCATTATGATTACTTATGACCTGTTGACTCACTAAAATTGCTGTGAAATTGGCCATACTGTTGAGGAATGCTGTGCCCAGACAGACAGTAATTGCATTTCCTGTTAGTCTCTGAGCCCCCCCCCTTCCGGCTCTCTGTGTGACTGAACACCTCTTTCAGCTGCCCTTGATCATAGTGTGTAGACTGAACTGAGTGTAACAGAGACCGTCAAAGGAGATCATTGCACACATTACACTCAAGTCACATGTTAAGTGAAAACCTTTGGAGAATGTTTTTCATTAGGATTTTATCATCACCACGAAAACGGCTTTGCCCAAACCTCACATACTGACCTAAGTCCATTAGGTTTAACTCGACTTTACAGGTTTTTCTGATGCCATTGATTGTCAGGAGAGCATTTACCTCGAGAAAACCTATGTTAGTGCATGTGCACGTATGGCCCATATAAAAAGCTCCTGCTGATGGGAAACGCAACTCTTGAAGATGGTTGACTGCATCCAGGCCTGCTAATGCCGCTGAGCTGAGAGAACAAGTTCACTCCTCCATGTCCTGTTCGATAAAAACGGGGTTTGGATGTGTGCCATCACTAGGGGCTTGGCAGGATGCAGGGACTCGCTGAGGTTTGAAACCCCATTAAAAATTGTCACTTTATTTTAAGCAGCTGCCACACTTGTGAGTCCCACATCCTTCTGGAAAACCAATCAGAGCCCCAGGGCTGGCTGGGGATTGGTCAGTCGACATTCATACTGTGATTCTCTGAGTTGTTAAAGTTTGTTTCCCCTAGATGACTTTAGGGTAATGAAGGCTTTTAATTTTCTTGTCAGCTGAGTTGAAGGCGTCTGTCCGGCGTGTTGTGTCTTGAGACGCTGGGAAGATTATTTATGAACGTTTCACTGCATGCCTGACTAAACCGTGATGGTTGTGTGTGGGCCAACCCATAATCCCAACTAGATTTAGTGAATTTGCTACAGCTAGAAAATTTATAGCACAAACTGCCAATTCTCAAGGTTACCTTACTATAACTCTCCCTTGTCAGCTTGTAGCCGCACTTCCATCGGTGTTCCCTTGTCATATGGCTGTCCACAGTGTACATTTTGATTGCTTTATGGACCAATGTGTTTTATTGATACAGACTGAACAGAAAAGGCGATGAAACAGAACAAACAGCACATCCCATGTTCTGAGCCTAGTGCAAGACACATCGTGTGAAAGCTGGATTTACAGTGGACGTAAAGGGTTAACAGGAGTCCCACTGGGCAGCAAGGTTTTGATTTTTAGTTCAGCGACAGATTTGACCCGTTGATAGCACCGCTGCAACGCTAGATGCATTCATGCTTTAATCATATTCCCCACTGTAACTGCGTTTACGTACTTTCACTTACGTTGTGATGCAGAGTGACGGTGGGTTACACGTGGCAATATTTTGTCTGACCTAAACCTGGAATGATTTTTTTGCTGACTTCGGAGCAGCACCATAGGTTTTAACACAGCATTGACATATTACCACCTTATACAGTTGCCCATTTACACATCAAGCAAACCATGGAGCAATATTAGCATTTATTTGGAATTGTGTTTTTGGACACATGATTTAAACTCCGATATCCACTCTCATTTTAGCTCTGTGTTGGTCTCCACCAACTCCTGAGGGAAATATCCGGCTCTTTAGCTGCTAAATGCCCCACTATGTTCACCAGCTAGCCTCTAACATTTGTCTGCCGTTTGGTGCAGAGCAGATAGCGTACAGTGGGTTTTTAGAGCTTTTTAGCTGAGAAGAGCTGACTGCTGCAGTTGGAGGCAACGCTGTTGAGAGCAGTGCCACTGAACCAAAACAGTGAAGTTATGAGCTGTAAAACCAAAACAATGATCTGAAAGAGTCTAAAAGGCTCCACAGAGCTAAGAAGAACTGCAAAGCTGGTAAAAAGGAGTGATCCCTTTCCCATTCTAATTAGTAATTTCATCCATTGCAGGTATGAAAATGCTTATTATGCTTATTAGAGCAGCTTTAACTAAAAAACAAGGACGTAAAATGTAAAATGTCAAACATAAACAACAAATTTTACAGAATGAGATGGCTACTGTAAAGCAAAGGCTGTCTATTCTCTGTCTTTGTATTTCAGTCTCTGTCTGGTTCCCTTCTTCAGGCATACACATAATACACAAAGTCACACAAACATACACACTCTCATGTATGTGGAACGGTTTTGTCTCGCTTGCTGGACATCAAGCTGGCAATTTAGTCCTTATAGTATGCAGATGGTTGGTGTCACTCCAAGGTAAACCCCAGCTCTGCCAGACAGAGTGCACACTACCTGCCAGCAGCCTCCGCTCTACCATGGTCTAGTAGCGTCCACCAACCCAATGCTCCGTAGTGGGCGTCTGCCTAGCAAATCCGTACACACAGTCTAGTTCCTGTTGTGCCTCTGTTCTCAAACGGCTAGAGATGAGTATATACAAGCCCAGAAACCCAGCTGTTTATTGTTACAGGTATGTGCAGTCGAGGCCTAGCGACGGGGGTGAAAACGCGACTGTTTATTTTACAAGTGTGCCTGGAGACACACGGAACAGGATGAATAACACATTTAGGAGGAAAGAAAAGACAAAAAGCAAAATAATCAACACTGGAGCAGAAAGCTGGAGGGGGTGTGCAGAGGAATTTTGGCAGAATTTTGCAACAGCAGCACAAAACTGCAAGACCAAAACGTTAGTAGAAACATGTCCCCTCAATGCATTATAAAAAAGAAATGTTTTAGAACTGGGAGAATTGCGGGGAAAGAAAGGCGAAACGGTTTTGTTTTTGTCTATGAAAGTTAAAATGTTTGGCTAGGCTCAGTGCCAGCGTGGAGGATGGCCTGCTGTAGTCCCCCCTGTTCTGGTGGGCCCTGAAGCAGAGGTCAGCTATGTCTTCTGAAATCAAATCCAGTGTCTCCCACCAGCAACAACAATGTGGCAGAATGGCCCAAGGGTAATGACATGATTATGTTGTTGTGTTCTGGGCTAAATCTAACGAGAAGTTCGAGCTTCGCCCTCGCTGTCTCTCTGGATTACATAGACATGCAAGGCCTGTCTAAGCAAAGGCCAGGTGCCTTATCCTATCGCCTTGTGTGACACAGAAACAGCTGAATTAGCAGAACCTTGGCAAGTCTTGGCAGCCTGGCGCACTAAATGAGATCTCATATCCACTTTCATGTGTGAAACCTGTTCGACATCTCTGTCAAACAGTCCCACAGTATTCAGACCTGATGACAAAAGCAGATATACTGTGACGGCAAGATGCCTTTTAAATGATATTGTTCCTGCATAATGCAACACCTTTGTACACCCAGTCAGATAAAGTAAAACAAAATCCTTTTTGGACTTGATAACACGTCTGCTCAGTGCAACATGGAATTTAACTCCCGACTGGAGGGTCGCTTGGTTGCAAACAAGAGATATACTGTAATGGGGCCTACACACTGCAGTGGACATGAAAACTGTTTGAAATGTTACACTGTTACAAGATCTTGCTTAATCAGAATGAGCAATGGCTTTCAGATGGTATTTAGATATCTAATGCTAACAAATGAGGCTTTGCTATTATAGTAACAGGCTCTTAATGTTGTTTTAGCAGCTAAGTCTGTCTCTTTCTAGTGGTTAGGGGAGCTTAGACAGTTTCCTGAGGCATGGACTAAGCATGTTTGGGTATGCACATTCTCTTCTTAGCGTGTAATTGCGATATTATTGCCATGAAATATTGGTATGCAAAGTCCACAAATTCAGCATTCGACATGGCAGCAGTTTGTATCTTTTTAATACATTGTGGACTTCTGTTGCATTTGAATCTGGCGTCTCATTTAGCTGCACGTCTGGATCTTCTTAGAAACAGCAGACCCCAGTTGACCACAGTATTCATGTGGACAAACATATTAAGATAATTGCCAACGACTGCGATCAGCGATCAGATTTAAACTATCTCACACCGCTCATGATGTAAACTCAGTCCAAATTCTGAGCATGTAACCATTTTTGTAGATTAAATCTACACTCAGCGGTTTAGTCTCTATTTGTCCCCCCCCCCCGTTTTCTTTTTTCTTCCACCTCACACACCTCTCAGCTCTACATCAAGGAATGCATTTTTTCAGTCACGCCCCTGTGCTCCTTGACAGGTAGCGACTGCATGAGAGGACAGTTTGTCCTGCAGAGCTATGCAGGCTGCAGGGGCCAATGTTTGGCTTGGATGCCAATGAATAACATTGTATGGAGAGAGGAAATTAAAAATGCAGGGTTGTAATTTACTGGAGAGTGGAACTGATTTAAAAGCTTTTTTTTTTCTTTTTTTTCCCCTTCTAGCTGCTTTGCTTGAAGTTTTCCAAATATGCCACAGCTGAGTGTGAACTGAGCTTCGTTGTACTGGCAATAACAAGCCAGGCAAAGCTGCCAGCTCTCTCTACCTTACCCCCTCGTCCCATTACTTCTTGGCAAATACAGGACCATGCTAAGGTAAGCCTTCATGAAATCCAAATGCTAGACATGCCTAACTGATTTCACCTCTCAAGTAAAATGCAGCTTTATGCTATCATGAGAAATGCAAAGGTATCCCCCCCTCACAGTTAGACTATGTGTGCACTATTTGCCAGCTTGCCAGAGCGATGACTGATATCACTAGCAGCATTTTTGGACTCACAGTGAGCATGTGTTGCCTGCTTGTGGTCGCTGTGGGTGGTTCCCTGGTGTGACACAGGTAACAACAGATTAATAGTGTAATGAATCTAACTTTACAGGGCAATCAAGCGTCCATGAAATTGGAACACCTGCCTTCGTCTCTATATTTAAGTATGCCACTGAATCATAACACTTAAAATGGTCGTGTTTTATGTTTTTTTCTGAGCAACCCCAACACTGACTAATGACAGTGAAAGAATGACTGATTAGGGCAGAGTACCTCACCCTGGCTAGCTGCTGAGTTATAGGAAACTGCACTTGGATTTTTTTTTTTTACAGCTTTCTCCCTTTATAAACCTCAAATTTGCTGCTGGGTAACTCAACCACTTCCTCTCTTCCTGTGAGATCAGGCAGTCAAGCAGGGTGAAGCCAGTGCAGGGGCTGCTGTGGCTTGCAAACAGCTGGCACGGAACTCACTATACCTTTGACACCTGTGGGTGGGCGTCAACACTGCTGGCTAAACAAACAAGGCCATCATCCAGCTCTTACCGCAGTCATCAGCGGGGAATGGAATCAGAGCGCCACCTGCAGCTGAGGAGGCCAAGAAGCAAGACATTTATGTCAGGACTAAACTAGAGTCTGCTGATGTCAAAAAATATAATATTACTCCTCATTTAGTAGTTTTTGTATTGTTTTGTTAGCACTCAGATGTGGCAGATTCTTTTATTGGGTTCAACCCTGCTGCTCTCCTGCAGATGGCGATGTTGTCCTGATTTGAGATGATGCCCTGGCAACGCCCAAACAACTATGTGTGAGGCCTTTTTCCTAATGGGTGACTTTTAACAAGCCTATGTAAATGTCTCTCCCTGTCTCCATCTCCCAGTCCCTCTTGGCCCCAAGTCTGATATCAAAGACTTTGTCACATGATGTTGAAAATAAAGTGCAGCTCATGGAGGGAGGTGACGGGCTGGGGTGGGGGTGGGGGTGGGGGGTGGGGATTTTTGGGCTGAGGTGTGGCCAACTTTCAGAGCTCATACGCCCACGCGGGCGTCTGGTAGTTCAGTGACAGAGAGGTAAAGTAGATGGATGAAGTGGCAACTGATCTGTTTGCCTAAAACAAATACAAACGGGAAATTTGCCTCAGAGATGGTCACATGGAAGATGGTAGAGCTGCAGGGGCGCACACCATTACCTCCAGCGGAATTTTCCTAAAATAATACAAGAAGGTCGAGGGCCAGATAGACAGAAATAAAATGAGCAAGAAGAAAAGGGGAACTTTCCACAGGTTCACCATGTTAATGTGGGGCTGGCAGGGCCTAAACTGAGACAAGGATGCTGTGGAGGTCAGACTCCTCGCTGAGCACGGATCTCTTTCTCAGTCTCTTCTTTGCTTCCTCCTTTCCCTCTGTTCTCACACCCTAAATGTGCTGATGTGTGTCCAGGAAAAGAAGGCATTAACAGACCTAGAGAGCAAGCCTGGGAACGAGCCATATTTCCCACTTTACTAACCGCCCCACCTCCACTAACTCCCCCATGATGACACAGCTTTTTCTTTTCGTTGATGGGAGCCCAGAACAATAGTGGGCACACCAAATCACAGACATTTTGGCTAGAATAATAGTTTTCTGACAAGAGGTTTGAAGCACATTTCATGGTGGCCAAAAAAGATCAGTAAGCACAAATCAACACACTACAGTAGATTCTTTAGGGTTTTTTTCAGAAAAATGTGTCTATATTATAATTACAATAACATTAACGTTTAAATGTTCAATTTACATTGAGAGATCACCGTAAAGATGGGCAATCTCCTCCAAGCTTTCATACAATGGCCATAGTGTAGCCTATGTCACCGTCGCCTCATCTCCATCAGCACACAGACGTTTACTCTTCAGCCGTCAGCCCTACCTCAGCCTCCGGGGTGACAGGCACACTTGGAACGTTTGTATATGATAAACTATGTGATAGGTAACCCCCATCCAACCTCCCCTCCACCTTTTCCTCTTTCACATCCACCTTTTTTCTTTCCTCCTTAATAAATGCTCCTCTCAGATTACTCCCTCTGCACTTCATGCGTCCCCCCCCGAGCTGCAGCCCCAGCCGAAAATGTGAGTGCCCAGCGACGCTGTGAGATCCCCGGGGAGGTTGAGCCAGCGAGGCAGGGGGGGCTGCTGATGGTGGTCGGGGCCTGAACGAGCTGAGCGGCCGCAGGAGAAACCAAGACTGGGCAGTGCTGGTTCACTGCTGTTGAAAGCATTATGTGTCCAGCCAGTCTGAAGAGTGAGCCATTAGTTAGAAGTATAGCTGTCATAAAGAGATTCCCTTGTCTAATAATGAGGTTTGTTAAGTTTGGCTAAACAGGGCCAGTGCTGCACACTGTGGTAAAGCTTGACCACTACGCTGAGCACTGGAGAGGCAAGTGCGAAATCAAAGATGAAACCGTCTTTATTTGTTAATGCATTGTACAGTAGAGACTCATCATCTTTGAAACCAATGGAATCTTTAATCTCTTAATCCAAAATGTGAAAATTTACATTCTCCCTGTTGGTTCACGTGTCTGAAAATGCATTCAGAAATTAATTTGTGTGAAAGTAAATTACGTTTTTTAAATTTATATTTAATAATGGTGGTAATATGTAATTTGCAATATCTTTTTAAATCAAGATATAATTTAAATATTCCTATGTGTGGTAGAGTATTGTAAAACACACAACCCCTTGTATTTATGGTGAATGTAGGTAGTGCCGTGCATTGCGGAGAAGTATGCATTGGATGGAGGTGGAGGTGATACCTTCCAAACCATGTTTGTTTTGTCATGCATTGAAATCAGCACCAGTAATATCACACATTGCTGCAGTAGCTGGTCCGCAGTTCTACTTTTTCATGACTGACTGTAATATACAACAGGCTTTAGATTCCACACAACCTTCCATAACAACTCGTCCATGTTTGCTGTAGATTTCTCCTGCGGTGGGAGGTGCATTTAAAGACACAGGGATCTAATATATATTTTTGAAGTTTGAAAATGTCTTCTGAGTGATATGGAAGCAATGTGCCTCTGTGTAATGCAACATGGAGGAAACTATACTATATAATAAGCATATCGCAGGTGAAGAATGCTGCAACAAGAGTAGTATGTAGCACTGCACTCCACGTTCCGCCGATGATGCCAGCCTGCAAATTCGTTTTGTTGAACTGCACATGTAGCAGGTTGAGACCAATGTATGTACTATGTCATACATTAATTTCACAAAAGCTCTGATTTAAATGTTGTAGCACAGGCCTCCAGTGTTACATCTCGTGGGTTTTGCCTTTGTTTCCTCTTTTATTTTGAAATGATTCCAGTCCGTTCAGTTCCCGCCCTCATTGTGTTATTGATTACCACACATCTAGTGTTCACCTGGTTTCCTTTCCTTTGTCCTTGGTCGATTCATTCTGTTTCCGTGTTCTTGTTTTGCCCCTGTGGCTATTCCTCGTGCTTTTGCCCCCTGGACTTACCTGTTGCCTGTCTTCCTGCCTGCCTGTCCACCTTCATTACCCGCAAGTTCTTTTGTCTACAAATAAATTGCCAAAGAGCTCCACTCTGCCTGTGCTGTCTGCATTTAGGTCCTTTCACCGCTGCCTGACACACTCATCGTAACATCCAGTGCCACCATCTTGATACAGAACAAATGACCATCTTGGTGCTTCATACAAGCCTTCCCCACTCTCTCTATTGCCAGGAATGGTTAATGATGGTTTGACAGTAACCACTAAAGAGGCAAACTCAGTCGCTCTTTTCTCTTATGTCAACACCCCTGGTCTTGGGGTGGCGATGGAGGGGTACCAGTGCCAGTGGTGGTTTGACCTCTCGTTGTATTAGTCCTGACAGGTCTTAACAGGATTAGAACCCTGAAAGAACAACAGCGAGGAATTGGAACAGAGAGAGGCTGTGCTTGTCATAATACACATGTGTGAAGTGGACTGGATTAAAGTCTGACACATGCAGGGCCTGTTAGGCGTTTGCATGTGTATGTAGAGTATGCAATTGAGTGTGTATACATATGTTGCTCCAGAATGTGGTGAACAGCGCCTCCCACCCCCTCTTCACACACTCGCATGCTGTTTGTTTTTACAGTTGCATTGTGGGACACCATTGCCTTGCTGCCCCTGCTCCCAGCTGTCAAACAAGATTATTGGGGTTGCCCCCTTCCCTCCTCCAGTACTGACGATGATTAAAAGACTAAGCCTTTAGCTTCCTCTGTGAGGAAGGTGCATGCACAGTCAAAGGCTAACCAAGACTAACTTTTTACCAGACTCCACAGCAGAAATAGAGACATGAAGCCATAACAAATGAAAGTCTTAAAACAAAGGATCCACTATTTTGAGTACAAACAATCCAAGAAAGTCTATTTCATTTCTTCAATGCCCGAAACAAAGACTCTTTAAAACTGGCTGTTAATGGTATTGAGGTGCATAGAGAAATTGGATTGGGGTTCAAAGACATTGAAGGTCTTCCCAGCACAACAAGAACCATGAAGCTTGAGACACAAAAACATACTAAGGGTTTGACTAAGTGTTTGACTGGTTACTGGACTAGAAATCTATGAAAGTACAAGTGTTATATTAATATTGGTGAGGTCTATAATCTCAGCAGGTACCTGGAATTTACAGATTAAAACCTCCTAAATACCTCTGGACTTTGACATACAGCATGTTGATGCACTTTCCAGATCAGCAGTGATAAATCATGTGCATGCAGCTACCTCGCCATCAAAAACCCTGGGTTATTATCCAGAGGGAAGAAGGCCCAATTTATGTACAAGCCCACCCCCGCCCCAGCGCAGGCCAGGGTCGACCTGATCAAAATGCATGATTTGTGAGATCTTCAACGACCGGGCAGAGATAAACCCCTACAGAGGAGTTTGTCGTGCTTTTTGAAACTGCATTGCTATGTAATTCCGCTTCATTTTAAACTCTGCTCTGTGGCAGGTTTGAAACATTTCCCTGAAAAACATCCCACCGTAGAGAGTTGACATGTCACACGTTACCCTCAGTCAGCTATAAATGATGTCACATCCTATTAGCCCTCCCTGGAAGTGGATCCTTTTCCTGTGTGTGTGTGTGTGTGTGTGTGCTGGTTGGCTAGCTGTGGTGCTAAGTCATAGTCCAGACACCTGGAGAGGGGAGAGCGAAAAAGAGAGCTATGGGAATAGTTGCTTCAGCAAAGAGAGAGGGGGGGGGGCAATAATGGAGGATAAAGGATGAGAGGCCTGCTAGAATTGGTGGCCGTAAATCAGCCTGTCTCCAGTCTGAGAATCGCAGAGGATCGGCACGCGTGATTTGTGAAGTCTTTATAACCAAGGGAGGTGGCATAACGCACAGCAAAGAGTTACAAATGGTGAGGCTTTAACCTCTACATGAGGCTGTCAGGTTGATACAGTTTCCCCCGTTGCTTAGAGAAACACTACCATCGGAGGCTGAGCAATGAGCTCCACGAGTTATAACCCTACATAAAGGTTAGATATTCTGTATAGTCAATGGTGGAAAAAAAGAGTTTCATGTTACTCTCTGTCATCACTTGGTTGCTTAAAGTGAACCTTTTATGTCTTCTCTATGAAATGTGCTGTTGGACAGGTTACTTAACACCTTTAAGTCAGCTTCCGTGGCATATTTTACACTGCAGTGAGTAGGAATCCTCATGAAAATGAAAAATCTCCCGAGCAGAAATAGCCTGTGTGTTCTTAATGATGACGACGGAGTAACACCAACAAAACTGAAAGTGATAAATTCTACAGCTACGCTGTGAAAACAAATCAAACCAAAAATCCCATTTCCAAACATTCCAAGCTCATTTGAGCACCTTTGCATTTATTTGTTTTTTAATTCGTTTCATGCATTTTAATAGATCTATTACCTATAAATATCCGAACATACACAGGGACGTATCCTTAACGGTGACCAAGAATAACAAGCCCAGGAAGGCTCAGATAGAGGGGGCTGTGTGTTCATTATGATATGCAGCCTTCAATTGCCACATTAATTAAGCAGCTCGAGGCAGCAGTGGCAGGATGACGGACAGGCCTAGTCACTGGAGGCACGTCTGATACTCTGCCAAGTCCAAGCCCTGCTGCTGATTTATGGACAGAGCCAGAACTCGGAAAAAGTATCCAGGAGTCATATTTTTGTGGGTGGTAGTTCTAGGCACATGTGCAGGGGCTTAAGGCGGCCCCGTGGGACGCCATTCATCTTTCATCACTGCCATGTTGATAACATCCTCCTCTATATGATACACACATCCGATCTAGCGCACACACACTCGCACACGGTTGATCCTGGTGGTGGTGGTCAGCTTCCTACAAGTGGAGTCACATAAATACACAGTCCGTGTTTAGATGACACTGGGTCTCTGGTATACTCTTTTTGTAATCCTTTTGTGAGTTTGTGATTTGCGGATGTTTAACAGGAAGTCATTGAGGAGTGTATAAAGCCCAGTTTCCTTCCTGCTCAGACAGTGGCGTAATTTGTCCGTGTTTAAAGAGCTCTACAGCTCCCTCTGTTTGGCCTCTTTTCCCCAATATTTCTTCTTTATACCTCACTTCTATCCATTTTAATCTCCACTCTTACAAAGTAAAAACCAAAAAAAAAAACTCCCCAGAAAACGAGAGTCCATTTTCATGCCAGCTGTCCCTTGATGTATTCTGGTCGTCATCTGCACATCTGCAAATAATGCCTTTCTTTACTCATTTGAATATCAGAATGGCTGATTATGACGGTGGCATGCGTGAGCACAACCCTTCAGGGGCAGAGAGCGAAAAGAAAGGACAGAAAGATGAAAGGATGCTGGAGTTAATAGCTATGGGTCTGGCATTGAATATCACACAGTCAAAACACACAGGGGTCTGAAAGGATTCAGCAGCAGTAAACAATGTGATTAAGATGGCTACAATATTCAGTAGTTCAGGTCAAAAGCAACTGCTCCCTTCTTTTGTGGATTTGATTTTTTTTGGGATGTGGATTTTAGTGTAGTTTGAAACTGCAGATGCCTGTGTGTCTAATGTACAGTGGCCGGGTTACTTTCCACAACAACACATACACGTTTGCGTCAGGTGGGTTTAAGCACAGATGGTCAATAGGCCAGAGAAATGGACACTGTTAGGGAAGTTGTTTGGGTTTTTCATGTCAGTGTTGGGTGTACTGTACATCCATGAAGACCTTTTATTGGGCACTTTAGCCTTTATTCTACAGTCTATAGTGACGCTGACAGGAAACAATTGGAAAGAGGGACATGACATGTGACAAAAATCCCTGGCAGAAATAGAACCAGGGACTCCACCGTTATGTGGTATGCACTTGGCTACCAGGGCGCCCCAAGGTATTCATCTTAATATTTTGTTGCATTGCTGTGCAGTGGTATTAAGTCAAACATATCATTTGTTTAGACAAATCTATTGCCATTGCCTTGTAATGAATAGTTCCTTTATTGTTGAAATATTTTTCTGCACAGAATGCCAAAATGAGGAATTTCTTTATAAAGAGCCTTTTCAGTGAAATATATTTCGACTTGTTTTTCAAAACAGTGGTTTGCACTTTTAAAATATCGTGTCCATGTTTTTATTGCCAAGGCTCATCACCAACCAGGGGAAGTGTAAAACTGCCCCAGGGTCCCAGATCTCAGAGTTCCCAAAGGCCCCAGGTTGACTGTGTGACAATTAGTTTGACATCATTTGATTAATTGCAATTTGTTTGCTAATATGCACCACTAACGCACTATATAAACGGAATTAGAACTGAACAAAGCACATTTTTTACCAGACCTTGATATCCCATCTTGTAGAGGGACCCCCTGTCAACATCTATTTATTATACATTTAATATTATAATGTTCGTATCCCTAAATATGTTTGTGTGTAATCAAATGATCACCACCAATCAAACTATCTTGGGGAGCACCAATTTTCATTTTTGCTCTGGGGCCTTCAAGTGTGTTAATCCAGCCCATTTTATTACACTATATCCAACTATATGTACAGCTTTTAACTACAAATACAAAGTAACGTAATCTCTAATTGGTTGAATCTTCCAGGTTAAAGTGAGTGACCTGTGTCACATAGGCTATCTACCATAATGACTTATAAAGCCAAATGCAGAACGCAATACACAAAAAAGTAAGTGCGTCTTACGTGTTATACAGCACTACATTTATCATACTAGATCAACACTTGGGAGTCATTTGATCTCAACATATAGAGAAAACAGACTGGTAATGTTGTGGTGATCGAAACACGTTGCATTTTTCATCAGTGTCAGATACCGGCAAGTGACAGCAGGCTGGAAACTGGCAGGAGCGCTTGGCTCCATAACTGCACAGTAATGACCAGATGAAATGTATTCATGTATGCTGATCTGCTGCTGGTTCTGCTCACAATGTGTTGCTAAACCAGATGCTATATGCTTGCATTCAGCTTCCTTTTTCCACCTCTGAAAACTGGTGTTTCAGCGCTGATGAGCACTGTGAATGCATAGAAGTGATTATGATAAACTGATTAATTTAACCTCAGCAAAATCAAGATAAATGACAACAAACACTGGTCACAGTGCTTGCTACTGAAGATATACAGTAACTGCTCTCATATTAATACCATGCAGAGCATGCTGTATGTACCAGGCTGGCGCAATCTCATCATTGCATTTTGGAAAGTGATAAATGCTCTTATTTCTGTGTTACACAAACATGGAGCAGAATTATAATGCATTTGGTGTCCAACCCAATTTAAATAAATCATTTTCAAGTGATATCAAAATAAAGCCAAATATGTAATTGGATCCAGCTTCATATTGACAAATGGAAAAAAAAAAAAAAAGGATGCTGACTTTATTTCATTTGCCACTGGGATGGTGCCTCTTTAAGAATGAAAACCACAAATTGCTCTCAACAATTCCTATATCTCTGGAGTTGACCACTTTAAAATTGGCCCGTTTGGAGATTATAAATATGGCTATTTGATGGCTCTGTTATTACGCCTGAGAGGGGGGAGAAGAGGGAGGGCTTGTGGCTGTAAGGCCGGATGGTTTCTCTTGATGTGGGCGAGAGCTTTGAGCTTCCACACCACACGCTTCTGTGCTCTGCAACAGGAAAAACACAGGAGATCACTTCCAAATGAAAATGCACGTGCACACGCGCACACACACACACACACACACACACACACACACACACACACACTCTCCATATGCAGTCGATAGAGTGAAGTGATAAAGAAAATAAACAGCTCGTCCTTCCACCGCACAACACCCTAAGTGTTAGATCAATGACAACGCCGGGTCCTGTTGCTATAAACAGTAGCTCCATAAATTATGTGTCGGCATGGTGGTGTTTTACTAGGTACACCTCTTTCCCTGTGCGCTCACCTAATCTTATTCCCCTGAATGTTTTATGTGGCTTTTTGTTGAACCCTTGAACCGAGACAAAGACAAATTTTCATTCCTGCCTTCATTAAAGGACAGTAAAGGTTTTGCATCTTTATCCATGGTTTACCTTAAAATGAGTCACTCTTTCAGTCTAGTTATGAGGGACATATGTATGTAGTTTACCACCTTTTTATCTTTGCATATGTGTGTACAGTATAAACGTGCATGTGTGGGTATGAGAGTTGCATTAGGTCACAACAGCAACGGTCGGCTGGAGCCTTGTATGCATCATAAGTCTTTATTGTCTCTGGTGAGCAGCATTTCCAGTAAACAGGGCAGTTATGGAGGCCAAGTTCCCCATTTGTGTTTGTGTGCTACGAGGTCAAGAGTGGAGTCATGGAGTCAAACGGTGAATGGCAAAAAAGTAAATCCCACAGCAGGGATCCTTAACAATCTCGTTTTAACAAGAACCTTGGGTTGTTTTCTCTCTCTCCCTTTTTCCTCTCCATTCCCTTTGCATCTGGCCATCTCGCAAGCACACACACACTTCTCCCTCTCTTCCCCTTGCTGTGGGTAGTTGCTACTAGGCTGACTCAGCCCTCCACACTATTCTTGGGTCCTGACGAACAGTGTTGATGTAGCCTGTCTGATGGCCACACGCCATAAACCAGTCTTTGTTCCCCTCGCCACTTCTGCTGAGCCGTTCGCCTCCGTCTCTCCTCCCAAAACTGCTGCTTGACCGACCGACCAATTGATGAAGCGTAAGCAAACCACTTTAGATCAACAAAAGGAGTTTATCTTTCAGTAAGTGAGTGGGCCACTGTAGTGAAATGTACTATTGCTGAGGCCTAACAAAAAAATAAAAACGACCGCAAGTATCTCTATGGATTCCTGTGGCCTTTGGGGTCACGACGAATGTGAAGATGTTCTTTAATAGAAGCCTGGCGGGCTATGACAGTCATTAATCACTTTTATTAGCCTGGACACATTCGAGAAAAAAGCAAGGAAGAGACTTCAGTACCTGAGGGAGAGCCCCAAGTTGCCCAAGAGGAAATAGGGTGGTTTGATTGTTCGAGATCAGCCTGTAATGAGGTTTATTATCGGACGGTCAAGCATTTGACAGCTCTCATGACCGCAGTCTTAACAGTTAAATACATCACCATTCACTGTGGAGCTCTTAACCCTCTCACTTTCTCTGTCTCTTTCTCGCAGGGGCCAACATGCCTCATTCCTTGAATCCAGTCAAATAAATACGGTAATAAACAGCGGGCGAGAGGAATGGTTCGGCAGTTTGCAAACTGCCTGTCTACCCTGTCGTCCATTAAGATGTGAGATAAATTCAAAGCATGTCTGATATTAGTGCGCGGCGGCAGGGCTCAAACTCAAACCATATGTCTGCGTGTAATCAAGCAACACTTGGAGAGAGGGGAGGGTGAAAGGTATAACCGTCGCCGCGGACGGCACACGCTGCTTATTATGGGTGTTGAGAGAGACAAAAAAGCGACAGTGGCATCCCTGGAAAATAGCGTAACCGTCATCATATTATCGCATCTGTGAGGAAAATTCACGCCGCTCACACTCTCAAAGGGACAAAGGGACCTTTAAACATTCTCGTCCCAGTGCGGTGCAGTCGTGAAGAGAGATCTGGGGTCGCGAAGCTCAGAACAAGAATGATTGATGGGATGCCTGGGGACAATGAATAGAGTGGATATATGGAGAGTGTGAGAGCGGCACAGGGAGAGCGACAGAGATATGCTGACAGGAAGTGTTGATCTGACAGCAGAGAGATCAGGAGGTGTGTATCTGGTCTCTCTCTATGACCCACATGTCTGGATGCTGGGAAAGAGAGCACACACGCACACACGCACACACAGATCTGGCTAGCATCGCTCTTCAGTCATCTCTGTTAGCAGACTCCGCTTTTTGATAGTTGACATGGCTGCCATCATCTGGATATGGAAAAAGATAAAAAAAAAAAAAAAAAGACAGAGGGGTTTGAAATCAAACGCTCCATCGAAAGTATAACCAACTTCAGCAGATTGTGTGGAATGTTTTAAAAGGAATGCAATCCTTAAAATAAGAGCCACAGACTACGTTTATCAGTTATATAAGGCTTAACAGATGCCAACCGCTAATCTAATGATGAATATCAAGTGCAGACTTTGTCAAAAGCTTTTATATTGAAGGTGTTGTGATTTTAGCAAATCTCTAGATCATTTTACCTCCTGAAATTGAAGGAGCTCGGGTAGCTGCTCATAATAAATTATGTCACATAAATCAATCGGCTGAAAAGAAAGAAAAAAATAAAGACCTGTGGAAGAAAATCTCCATTCACGATGGGAAGAATGAACGCATTGTCTGAGCAGCACTGTACTTCACTGTATGGCGTTCCGCGTTAAAGAGACAAATCACCCCGGGCCTTCATGAGTGAAGCATAGTGGGAGACCAAGATGAATACAGTACATTTCCCCTCTCTGTTTCCCTCTCAGCTAAAACATAGCAATTAAAAAGTCCCCATCGAAGCAGAGCTCGAAGGAGCCAGCAGCTCAGTGAGAAACACAGACCACGGCCTCTGCTCTAATTGAAACAGGGCCTAAAGTCTAACAGCAACAGCCACATTTATTTATTTTCAGCCATTTAACATGTCTGAGATCTTTGTCTCGGAGAGCTAATTGCTCCTTCCGACAGGAAGACAGTGAGTCAATGGGTAGTTTATGTACAAAGAGATTTTAATCTGATCCCTCTCCTTGTTTCCAGCCTCATGGAATCAGCAGAAAATATGGAAAGTATGAGAGTCTTTTCTCAGTATTATAACAATACAGGATAATCCCCGACTGTTTTACTAAGGTTGGTAAATATTTAAACTGTTTGCCGGGGTGTAAACTTTTGGTTATTGCTCCCGCAGCAGAGGAGAGTTTTTTTTGTTGTTGCTTGCATCTCCCCAGTCCGTTACATCATGAGATCATTTGTTTGAAAGTTTGATTAGGGGTCTCAGAAAATCCACAAAAATGCACAAAATTGTCTGTCCTGTTTGGCCTGGCACATACTGAATAAAGGCAGAAAAAAAAAAGCAATGGGTGAAAGGAATGTAATCATGGTGTGTTCATGGAAGTCAGCGCACTGAAAGATCTTTTTAAAATCCCATCCGATGAGTCTCCCAGACCACTCCAGTAAAGCAGAAAATGGGAAATGTTATACTTTTTCTCTCATCGACCACACACTCGCTTGACTAGCTAAGTAACAGAGAAGCAGAGGCCACTTCTGGTGTAACCAGAGCTTTTGATTTCTTTGTGGGGGGGGGGGGGGGGGGGGGGGGGGGGGGGGGGGGGGGGGGGGGGGGGGGGGGGGGGGGGGGGGGGGGGGGGGGGGG
>JAVQJF010036074.1:0-20136 GCA_036023855.1 Gadopsis marmoratus
TTTAATAAATTAACAAAATGTTAATTTAGCGAAAAAAAGAAAAAAACAAACTAAATCAGTTTTTGGTTTGCCTACCCTTTTTCCTTTAAAACAAACCCCCCCCCCCCCCCCCATATTAGTTTTGCACTAGCATTACATACATGGAGCTTGGTCTATAGTTTTAAACTCTGCATACATAAAACTTTTAATTTCAATTTATTTGTATTTTCTCATCTGCATCCTGTTCCTCTCAGGCCTGTTTTAAATGCAATTTTAACACATAAATGTGGGGGATCAAAAAAGTCAAATAAAATGCTAAATAAAAAAGATTACTTATGTGTTCAACCAGTATGAGCTGGTCCTGTACCATTATTGTACTTTTAAACATGGACTCACTCTGATTGTTCCCCGTACTCTATAACACATATAACAGCAACATTAGGAGGAACATACTTTGATCCCTGGAGATCCAGTGTTTATGTGCCCTGTGCCGCATGCAATACCTGTGCAGCTCCTGTGATCATGTTGGGGATGAAGTCTTTGTGTCCTGGTGCATCCATTAGGGTCACCACCTTTGAGGTCGTCTCAAACTTGGTCATGCCCACGTCCATTGTCACACCCCTGGAGCAAAACCAAATAAATTACGGGATTTTTAAAACATCTTTAACCATTCGACCCAGCTGAAAAAGATGCATCTGCAATGTATCCAATAATTTGCGAAGAAGTAAAACTAAGTGTGAAAAGACTGTAAAAGAAAACAATCCCATGGATAGTGTACTGAGCTGGACAGCCATATAAGGGAATTTAAAGCCTCTGTCAATTTCGGTTCAAGAGCAACATCCTCTAGCAGGGCGCGGCTCTCAGTCAGATGCTGTAAGTATTACGCATCTGATTCAGAAGTTACTGATAAGTGAATATGGAATCCCACCTGAGTCACTTTCTGTTTCTTGCGTATTTCGCTTGTTTCACTCTGGTGACAATAACACAGAGGAGGCGAACAGGGACGCATTTTACGAATTAAAGAACGCACTGATCAGTGGTAACTATGGCTATTTATCAGCAAAACATGTTCCAACTAGTGTCTGGAAGATCTGGTCCTTCTAATGAGCAAGTCCCAATCAAATCTAGGACAATATTATGAGGAGTAACCATCAATAGTGCCAGTATACCACTAATTGGACGAAATGTTCGACTCAATATTTGTGTCCTTGTCCATCTGTAACCAAACCTGACCCCTGTCCTGAATGTGGACGGGGACCAACAGAGAGTTTTCGTGTTTGCGTGTAGCCTCACACTCAAAATGTACCTGTCCCTCTCCTCGCCAGTTTCATCTAGGACCCAGGCGTAGGCAAAGGAGGCCTTTCCTGCCTTCTTCGATTCCTGCTCATACTTGTGCATGGTGCGCTTGTTGACGTTGCCCAACAGATAAAGCAGGTGGCCCATCAGTGTACTTTTCCCTGCATCCACGTGACCTGCAGAGAAGAAAAATTTAGCAAAGCCACGGGAGTTAAGGATGTAGAAAGAAAGTAACTGAAAAATAAAAAGGGGCACAGAGGGTGGGGAGTGATGAGAGACACCAGGGAGGGGAGGGTGGCAGTAAGAAGAGGAACAATGGAACACGAGTGATAAGGCAGGTAGGGGGAGGAGAGAAGATTAGACATGGCAAAAGGGAAGCCACAGATGGGAAGAGGAAAGAAGCAGCATTGTGCAAGAGGAGAGAGGTAGACAGAAATGGGAACAAGAATGGAGGGTGAAGGGGGAAGGGAGCAGGCCATGGTAAAACGAAAGGTTTCACAGGCTGTGGGAAACTAGAATCATCTGCACTTCTGAAACTACCAAGTCACTTTTTCTGGTGTAACTGAGAATGAGAAAATATGATGAGCAACTGCACTGGTCTGCAGTTCGACTCATTTACTACTGTTACACATAGACATGTGCACACAAACCGGGAGATTGTGATTCAATTAAAAGTGACTGCCCAGCATCACAAAAGACACAGATAATGTCTGAATGTGTATGAGGAACACACCGTGTGCATTCACAAATTCAAAAATGTGGTGGAAAAACTGGAAAGGCCTTTTTATTTTAACAATGGCAATAGGCTGCAATGTGTGGACACTGTTACTGTATTTCTAAATATGTAAAATCCCAAACTCTAAAACAAAAAAATTATAAGTAATATAAAATCGCTGCTGATCTTCCTCCACTTTAGTTACAGTAATACCGTATGTTGCTTAACAAATCAAGCTCTACTTCCCCTTTTAGCTGCATGTGTGCAAAGTAAGACATTTCTGTACGCGGATGGAAGTGAGTGTAAATTGTTTTCATTCATGTTTGTGCAGAATGGGCTTTTGTATCCCTGAATGTGCTATGAACAGAAAGAACATTTTAAGCTTTGAGTGGTTGTTGTGGTGGTTTACACGTGGTTTTGTTTTGCATTTCCTTCCTACCTATAACCACCAAATTTAACAGAGGTTTGCCCCCCTGCCTCTTCTCCAGTTCAGCCTTGATGTTGATCGCCTGCCGGGCCTTTCCAGAGGAGCGGCCTGGGGTGGGGACTGTGGGGGGCTCGTCTCCATTTGACCCTTTGGATGGAGTCTCAGGACGTTTGTTTGACGTGACCTCTGAGGCAGGTGCTGCGGTGGCGTTTTCGGGGCTGCCACCCCGGCGTACTGAAGCAGTTACGCCGCCGTTCTCCCCTGTGCTGAGGAGAATGTGGACGATGAGTTTAACCACAATGAAACACAACTCTTTTGTTTTAGCAGATAATAACTATGCCATCATGCTCCCAAATACCACTGGTGTATCCCTAAACAAGATAGGTGCTTATCTAGACTAGGGTGATCACATGCACTCTGGTTATCCAACAGCATATCCAAATTTATAGTCCTAAATACTTTTCATTTTGAATAAAACTACTATTTTGCCAAAGGTTCAGTGATTTCCAATGTAAATAGAGGGAGGTATTTCATCACAGCTTAAATGTGTGCTACTGTTTTATGAGAACATTGTGTATTTGTGTGCATATTTGTGTTAGGTACCTGGGAACATCGAAGCCCATGGTCTGTTTCTTGCCAGAGACGGTCATGCGGGCCACTTTGGGTACCACTTCAGAGTCCAGTTTATTGTGAGACACATCTCTGCTTTTAGCTAAAAGGGGACACAGGAACAAATCTGTACACTTTCTCACAGACAAAAGGGTAAAGGTGACTCACTGTGGCAAGCACCTATGTCATGAGGAGCTTATTGGATGTTTGTATTTAAAAAGGCTGCAGCAATCACAACTATCGCTTATAACTAGGGGGAGACTGAAAGGTTTCTCCCACTAGACTTTGCAGACTGAGCATTTGTTTAAACATGACATTTGATTATTTGGTTTCTGCTTTTTCCGCTACTCTAGCTCTGGAAATAAGAACTGTTAATATACAGTGATTATGCATCCTCACAACATCAGAAAAATTTATGTTTGTTTTTTTTCCCTCCTTTTAGAATTACTAACATTCATCTGCAAAATACTGGTAACATAATACAAGACCAAGGTAGCTTATAATGATTCAAATGCACGCCACTGTGGTTTGATTCAGACATCCAGAGGATATTACTACAATGTACTGATTATGACTATTTTCCTGGTCATAGTTGCATGCCTTCTTGGCATATAAAGTATGTAAGCATACGATGCAATCAGTTGAGCCTCCATCTATCCATCTATCTGACTGGTAGTTGAAATTCTGCAGGAGTGAGACTTGTTGAGGTCAATGCTTTGTCATCCCGGTCCCAAATGGCCACCGGTCCCAGTCATATCGACCTGCTACTGATTCATTTAGACTGGGCTGCACAGCCAACCCTACTGCACCCTGTGTGCATCTTGTGTGCATGTGTGTGGCAGTGACATCCTGGCTCAGAAAGGGTTAATTTCAGAAGTGGCCGTTGCCTCCTGTCTCCACGTAAATAGAGCAGTGTGACACAGTGTTTCACAGAATGAATCTTTTGAAAAAGGTTGTCACCTCAGCACAAGTGACGAGCTGGAGGTGAATGTGCATTTTATCTCACACAGACACAGACACACACACACACACACACTAGATTAAAACATATATGAGTGTAAATTTGAACAAAGAGACATCAACAACATACAAACACGTAAAAGTGGCCGACTTGTTACAACTTGGAAAAGTGATGTTGGGCATAAGATGTCATTTCTGTCCCTTTGCCTTTTATATTTTTGGTTAGTATCAAAACAGGACAAACTCCCACACACTGTCTTCAATGATTTTATTTCAGAATTTCAGACCTACTACCTTCATCAGATAAGAGTACTGCTCAGAGGTTTGTTCCCTTTTGATGCTTGACTTTTAGGACTTAGGACATTTAGGCTCCTGTATGCTTCATGCACTTGATTAATCATAAAAAATACCCTGAGGGAAAACGAGAGGAAAGGAGGTGTGATTCAACAGAATTATTAATGAACTTTCTCAAACTGAGCTTTCTCTGAATGACTGGCTCTGCATTTGAGAAAAAGTCCCTCTCATTCTGAAACACTGATACACAAGTGAGGCAGCTCACTGCACCCTGAAGTATTTACATTCTGTTTATTTCCACACACTAATCCATATCTGTGCAAAAGTTGGAAAATGAGGAAAAACTGCATTAAAGCATATAAAATAGTTTGCATTATTATTATTATTATAATAATATCATTAATACCGCTAGCTGCATGTAACAAATTACCCTGGGTAAATGTATTTCTACACAGAAAGATAAAGAATTATCTGTGCTCATTACAGTGTTATCCGTCCTGCAGTAAGCAGCAACATGAGATGGAAAAAGTACTCTGGGGAATTTAGGTTCTTCCTGCAGCTGGGGGCTTTTCTGGTTCCTGCTACGGTGACGTAGAGGTTTCGACCACCTGTGTCAAACAGGACACCCGCCTGCTTGCAATTCATTTATAGGGCACATCAGCTGTGAAAAAAGTGATCTCATAAGATCACGTTAAATCTAATAAGACCATTAGGATCACCTAAGTAAACCTACACCTCACCTAATTTAAATTTAGGAAATAAACCACAAAATAAAGAACTACACATCTACATCTCCAACTCATAATTATTAAGTATCTACAGGGTTATAGTCACATTTTAACGTGGAGTGAAACAGACAGGCACACCCTACTCAACATCGCCCAAGGTCTTAAACAATAGACAACCTCTTTTTTTAACTACCAGACATGTCGCTCTGTCAAAAGACTAACGCCTTTGCAAACAACTGACTTGCCAGATGACTTTTTGGGGGCTGGCCTGGGGGCAGCATTAAAAGGAGGGTGGCCTGAGAACAACTATACAGTGCAATCAGGCTTGGAGCAAGATCTCTTTACACTGTTTGGACTGGCAGGTAAACAGTTGGCATCCTCCCTTCCAGGATTTCTCTAGTGGATGGGACCCTTGTAGTGACTAAGAGTGCCTGAATCATGTGTACACCTTGGCCTGAGGGCCCAACTGAGCACAGGATAAGAGGAGTCCGCCCAGGATATGCAAATACCACCCCCCCCATCCAAATACACACAAGTATGCAGGCAAAAGTAAAATAACAAGGGCAGGCAATGGGACAACCTCGTAGAGCAATATGTTGCGCAAGTGAGACCCCAAAGAGATATAGGATGCAGGGATGGGGAGAAATGGAATGCTGTGCCTTCGTATTGTAGTCACTACATTAGGTGTTTTCACTGTTTTAATGTCTTCGTCCATGTTTGATGGCATCGAGTGTGCCATGCTCTGGATTTTCAGGGATGTTTAAATGAACTAATTGAATATTTTATTAACTGCTTTGATGATCATCACAATAAAAAAAAAAAATTCTAGAAAGACAATTTTGATGAGGCTCCCAGCCACTTGAGGCCGCTAAAGGCTGTGGCAGACGAGGATTATGTTCAACTCAACTCAAATCGTTGCAGGCCTACTGTGGGGGAAAGTGGTGGGGAAAAAGGAGGAAACACATTTGAAGTGATTCAAATATTGAGTGTGAGTGTGGGCTGGTGTAAAAGCTATCTCAGCTCAGTCTTCTGGCCGTTACAAAGAATCTTCAGGGAGAGGATCCATGTGCTACAAAGTGGAGAGAATGGAGGTTCAATTCAATCTTTAAGTCTAGACTACGTTTGGTGCTTATCCACCACAGAGGATGAAGTAAAGTTATCTGGTATGGCATAGGTTTGGAAGAACAACCTACATTCTGGCACTCCCTTGCACACAGCAGCCAATTATTGCTGTAAATAAATGGATATACCAATGACACATCTGAAATCAAACATCAACAAATAAAAATGAATGAAGTAAATCAGATTGCTTGTTGATAGAATGACCTCTATAGAAAAGACACCTCCTCGTCCTCTACACCCACCTAGCCAGCAGACAGTCAACCTTGAGTCACACCAACCGAGAAATCTCACCTGCTGTTTACAGACAGATTTCAAAACAGCGCAATAAACACAATGTCAATGCACAATTCAATTTACATTGTTTACCACAATAATTAACCTATACATATTTTCCAACCTATTGTCAAGTGACATTCTGCAGTGCATTCACTTTCCATTCAGTACTCTCTTGCTTTATGGAGTCCAGTGGTGGCTTTTTTGAGTGACGAACAAGACTGCACATCTGGAGTTTCCAAAGAAGCAAGAAACAGTATATAAAAACGCAATACATTCTGCAAGATGCAATAACAAACATATAAACTCTTGAATTTTCATGAAAGATGTCTGGTGGAAACTCACTTTATCGATCCATCTAACAGATGGGCATGGTTTTCATACTGTGAAGATTTTCAGTGACGTTTCTGAAAGATTTGTATTCAGCATCCACCCTGATAAAAGGCCAGATAGCCAAAAACACCAGATGATGAAGAAGAGTTCAGCAGTGTGTTTAGGTTTCAGGGTTCCAAATCAAATTCACCATGCTGTAAATTAAGTTAGTTTTCCCCTGTTCTGCATGTTTGTCAAAACATAGAAATAAGGGTGTTGGCCTGTCTGGTGTGCAAAGTTAACATGACAGTCGTAAACTGTCGTGATCATACTGGTCGCTTTGTCTGCATCAAGCAGTATTTTTGAAATCTGGGAATCACTTGAAGATAACTCATACACGCCCAACGTGTAACTTGAGCAAGCATCTGCAAAACTTTAAACTCTAGTATACAGATCGGTACCAAACGTAACCAAGACCATCCAGTTAGTCAGTGACTCAAGACTGAATACCCCTCTAAACAAGATGTTTCCAGTGATACATTTGCACAAAAACATTATTGCTGTCATGGCAAGGTGATTCAAGCTGCACTTCTACAACATGCCGATGATAAAGGAACCTGATGATTTCTGAAGCTGCTATGCACGCCTGCTGCAAACTGTCACATCAATTCTGTATGCAGACGTTTGGTATTTTATTTGCCTTCAAGTCAAGTCACCTCTTCTATTTCTTGTAATAAGAATGCAGCTTTTTCCATTTAAGTAAAGAATCACACTTCACCACAACAAAGCAGTAGTACCGATGGTATGCTAGGCCAAATGCACCCACTTTGTTTTGACCACTTGTCATGAGTAAAATGGTATTTTCCAGTGTTAGCACCACATCACAACCATATTATGTTTGTGCAATATCTATGCCTTGCAGAAATGCAGAGCCTGTAAAGACAAAAAATTATTTCATCTGTCAAAGCTTTTGACAAAGCTGTGAAAGTTGAGAGACATGATCAGATTTTCCTACGTAGGTGGTGAGACATATACACACACACACACACGCACAGCGTAAGATGATCGGCAGTGTGTGCTTGGGGTGACATTTTCTCCAAGAGTGCAGCTTCCTGCTCAAACCCACACACAGGCTCGCCTTAAGAGAAAAAGGACAAAACTGTTGCTGGACAAACCCACTTCTTAATAATGCTTGTTCATTTCAGGATTTTCACAGTGCAAAATCTAAAAATGTCTTCACTCACAAAACAGACCCTAAACATCCCTAATACAAGTAATTATTTCCAAACAGCATAATGCTCCCAGGACTATGCGTACACTGAGAAACCTGTTTGACTTCTGATGTTTGACTTGTCATTATTACCACTATCTTTTTATCTGTCATTTCCCTCAGGCTCACCACTCTTATGTTTGACACCCTGTGGGTCCACTCCACTCATTCTTGTGCACCTGTATAAAGGTTATCACACATCTAGCTCAAACCCTAACCATACGTCCTTGCATTGAAGACAACAAGGAGGCAATTCAAGAAAATAATTAAACAGTAAAGAACAAAGTTAGCCCTTATCAACTCCTCCTGGCTCACAACTACAGTGCAGTTCAGACAGTAAGTTTACGGATTTTTAGGGTTAAAGATACAACAGGTCTTCAGAGTTGTTGCTGTCCGTGTCCAATCTGAAGTCTTAATCATTCATTTCTTTAAGGCCAAGCTTCTCCATTCAAACCAATACCAATGACTCACACTAAAGAATGTGAGCTGCCTTTAGAAACTTTGGGCTAACCTCATAAAATGCATACACTGCACCAGATACATAATGCAGTTTTCTTTCTAAAACATTTCACTTCACAAACTTGACCTCTACTACCAACACCTACAAATTATTACATTTATGGTAATATTTAATCCTTAACTTACTATTGTGCAAACATACATACTCTATTCCCCTTGGTGAATATGAAATATGAGTAGAGCACTGTTTTAACTGGTTATGTAGAATTAGTTCCATACAACCCAAAAAAAAAAAAGCACATCCACACACAACCAGAGAGACACGCCCAGACACAGGTGCATTCAGAGTACATAAACTCACTGAACTTTATTTCGAAATTGACAAATTAACCTCTGCTAGAGTGTGATGGCACACCCAGTGTAAATCAAACCTATTTGTACATCGTAATATTAAAAGCTTGTAAGAGCAAGAAAAACCCATTTTACCTCTGAAGGCATTCCTTTTGACTCATCCTGTACACTCTTTATTCACAGCGCTTGAATTCACGGTAAAGTATTTTCTTAACATTAAAAGTGTTCACTTGCCGTGTGTATGCATGTGCATGTGTTTGTTCTCGCTCTCATGGGAAAATCTCCAGGTGTCCTCTAAACCAAAATGTCTACCCCATGAGCTCAAACACAGGCAGCAGTAAACCAGCACAATGGTTAACTGATCCATATTCCAATCGCTGCAGCGCACCTGCAGACAAAATCAACCTCTTTTTCTCTTTTGAAGATTCAAAACTAAAAAATAAAGAGGCCATGCAAAAGGAGATAAACTTTGAATTTTCCCTGGCTAAGATTATACTACTGTAATACAAAAAAATGTCAATAAAAAAGCCAATGGCCATTTAGCATACAAAAGTAAGACTCAAATTTAAAATGTAGAAATAAATGTTAACTACAGTAAATGAGAAACAAAAGTATTCTAAAAGTTCTTAAAATACTGATTTAAAAGTATACATAGCTGCAAATTATTTTCAAGCTGCCAGAGTTCATTTATGATCCTCTTTGACTTAATTAAAAGTCATTGTTCTGCATGTAGTAGCAATGTGAGACTTCTTTTCTTGCCTCTATAAAATAAAGCAATACATAAATGCTGTAGTAATACTGTTTCTAGCAGAGTTTCTGTTAGGCAACGATCAGCAGCGAGTGTCATTCTGTCGTGCTGTTGGTCCCAAAAGACTCTTTACCCCACATGACTGATTGTGGGACATAGATAAAAAGGTTCATAATGACTGATGACCTTAAATACTGTTCAGTTGATTCATTGAGTCCATTAAGCACCAAGCTGGATGCAACTGAATTAAGTGCTTTTTATTTCCTCCTGTCTACCTGGTAAAAGCTTTTCGCTGATTAGCACGAACGATGTCGTCCGGTGAAGGACTGTCGAAGAGGAATGGTACAATTGGTGAGAGAGGAATTTGCTGCTCTTTGAATTTATCCTGCGAGTTACAGAGAAAAGCCTGGTAACCACTTCCTGTCCTCTGACCTCTTGTTTTTTCCTTCAGTACATTCCACCTCCTCTTCTGTTGTCTGCGGCTCAGAATCGACAAAGTAATTGCAAATACAGATGGTTGCGCGAAAACAGAAGAACCTGGCCCCAAGGCAACTGGAGTTGGAGAGGACGGCGACGGGAGGTCGTTGTCAAAATGATGAGGGCCTGCTCCATCCGACTGAGCCATGAGTGCACTCAAATCAATAGCCTGCCTCAGCTTAGGTGGCCTGGAGCTTTGGTGATATGGTTTGTGGTCAGGTTTACGCTTGGCCCCACCCTCTGTAGTACTTTCTGCTATCATACCAGGCCTCTCTGGTTTTGCTGGTGGAAGGAGCGAGCTGAGAGAGAAATGTGACCCATTTGAGGTGGCTGAGGTTTTGCTTTTGTGTTCAGATGGCAAATGTGACATAGAGAGCAGCTCAGAGATCCCAGGTGGTTGTTTCAGCGCATTTGCTGGAGATTCCGTGCTGTTGGATTGAGGGGAAGCTAAGGAACTGTTGGTTTGATGCTGCAGAGCTAGCTGAGACAATGAGACGGTCCCAGTCCCTAGGCATGCAGGAGTAATGTTGGTTGGTTTAGAAAAGGGGAGTGTGGTTGCTGGCCATCCAGTGCTCTGTGATTGCGAGTGAATGTGTGTATTCCTGTTTTGGTGCTGTGAAGCAAGCTCAGACAGCGAGAGCATTTGGGATGGTGCAGCCATTCCCTGACACTTCACAGATGTTAGGCTGCTTTTGGGAGCAGGGAAGCAATTACTGATAGCTGTTGGGCTGACGTTTGAATGTTCCTGAATTAAATCGGCCAAAGATGGGCTTCCCTTATGATCGACCATTGTGGCTTTCCCGCCAGTTCCAACTCCCACTGAGTGCTGATTGCTGTGGAGGACAGAACTGAGACTCCCAAACCCAGGAGAAGCCAGAAAAGAGCTTGCAGTTGTTACCTTGGGGATGTTTAGCGACAGGCTACTGAGTGAAACTGAAAGCCGGGAGGGAGCTGAGCTGTGAGATGCTGAAGACATGTTTAAAGACGCCAACGTCCCCAATGAAAGACTATTCTGATTAGAGGTGATGGACGGGGGTGAATTATGTCCAATGCTGAGAGCAATTAACGAGGGAACACCCAAACCCTGCGCTGTGTCAGCTACTCCTGACACTTTCTGCTCATGGTCAGACATGAGCTGTGTCAGGCTGGAACCACTAACTCGACCAACATTTTGACGGGCAACATGTTGATTTTCAGAGCTGCTAACCACTGGGTCAGCCTTATGTTGCAATAAGACGTCACGCAAGTTTGGTGCATTTGATTGCGCACATGGTTGTGTGTGTTTGGCCCCATCGGTCTGGGTTTTAGGTGTCTTGGGTGTAATGTCTGTGTGAGAGGCAGACAAGCGGGCTCCTTACCTTACAAAAGCCAATTGGAGTTGTCAAAGAGGAGAGACAGGAGGACCACAGAACAGGAGTCAGATGAATCATACCGTAAACAAGAGGGGAAAAAACAGAAAGAAGGCACTTTGTTAAACATTTGCATGACTTAAATGTGTAATAGTACACATTTCTGTGAAACAAAATGCCCCTGGTTGTGAACCTTTCATGTACACAATACTAATGAACATTATTTAAAATGATATTTTGTTCTTCTGAAGAACCCACAAGTATTCAGTCAAAATCAAGATGATACAGTACTAGTTGTTGTCAGTATCACAAAGCTATATCTTATAGCTATATAGCTTATTCTGCAACAGGCTAGATCTTATGTCTTATTGCAGGCTAGGTGCTGAAGCCTGTTTTATAATAATGCTTTAACTAAAGTGACATACATCAAATCCCATTACCCATGCTTTTTGGTTCTCCATTATCTTTCATTCCTGACTGTAAGCTGCCTCATTGGTGTTCATAGTCCTTTAAACCGATAAGTTCACGGCAGGACAAGCCACATACAGTATACTGATCATTTCTGTTATACATATTCCTTAACTATATCATTATCATTCTTAATTATATTGCAGTGAGAATATTATTCAAGATCAAAAATGCTCAAATGAAGGATGTTCAAAATAATTTGACTGGCAATAACCTAATTGTGCACTGGTGCCAGCCTACATTTATGAAATCAATCAGGTAACTTAGTATTATTCCTTTAAAATGAAACTAGATCTATCAGTAGCTACATAACAAGAAAACAAACACTGTGAACTATTATGAACTAACAAACTGTGAAATATCTCAGTCATTTTGAGCACTGGATAAAACCTTTTTCAGATCTTGTACTGTGCTTGTTAAATAACAACAGGAGAACATGTTCAAATGCCACTAAAAAACATTCTCTAATATCTACCTACAGTAGACAGTCAACAACAACAAGTCCTGACCAACAAAATGATAATAATTTGATCTGCTCCAGGCGTACCTTTCTCAGCCACGACCTCTTGTTTGGTTCTTTGTGGAAGCGGCACTTTCTCTTGGCTAACTCTTTCTACTGAAGCGGTCCCTTCACTGGTATTTCTGGTAGCTGGCGCCGTCTTAGTTTCTTCAGTCAAGACTGCATCCAGTGCCCTCTGTGGGTCAAATCCACATTTGATGGCTGCCTGGGTCAGGACTGAGTCTGCAACTGCGTCACCCAGCACAGTCCGCATGTGGTCCAGACAGGAATACAACTTGGCTGCAGAATACAACATGCACGTTAAACACGGGCATTGTATTTGTGATCCAGAAATTGCATATTAAAGAAAAATAGATCAAAATAAAACTATTAATTAAACAGGATCTTAATGTCTTCAATTATCACATTTTCAAACACAAAGATATGTTTGAAAATGTAATAAGATTATCGCTTGTATATGTGACTTGTATATCATTGGGTGGACTCCATAATATTACCTTGTTCAAGAGGGTCAAGGTCGTGGCTCACAGTAGGGGACATTGGTACATCCTCATCTTCATAACTTTCCTCTTCTAAAGGCTCCTCCTTTGGTGCTTGCCTCTCTTGACGCGAGTAGATGAACTGATTGGCTGTGCAAACCAAAAACACTTTTACTTATTGGCCGATTACAAACTAGGAGGAGATGTAATGTCTAGATAATGGTGTATAATTTAACTGGTCATTAAATCACATCAATCCTCTATTAAATGCTTTGACGGGAGTAGCCATTGTTTTCTTTAACTGGGAATAAAGTCCTATGAATTGCCAACAGATTAAAATTGTGTTTGTATCAGCAAACATACATACTTGGTGACGTACCATTAGGCTCGCCAGTCATTCTACATTTACTGATACCAACCTGTTGCTGGTGATATGCAGCAGTCATCATCCACAGACTGTCCATACACGTCATCGTCATCAAAGTCTAGAAAAAATATACCGCAAGTGAAGTAAAAAAGTTTTTACAGAATGGATTAAGGGTAAATCGGGAGCCAGGTAATTTACTGCAACTACTTCACAGCACCTTTGACAAATTGGGAGGCTTAATAAGTTAATAAGGTCGGGGGATGTCAATATACCATATCCAAAAATGAATTGGAAGCTTGGAACATTTCTTGCAAAACACTGGAAAGTTAGCAAGATAGCATATGTCTGTCGTCAACTTTAGTAAACATAACCATTAGCTACATTATCGGTTACAGACAATTCAAAGATTTAACATTATAACGTAGGCTAGATTATGAACGTACATATTTAGCAGAGTAATTTATTTGGTGCCAGCTGCCAAATGACACGATAACGTTGTCTTTCCACTAGCTAGCTAGTTTAGCTTATCCACAACAGTGAATTTTAGCTTAGCGGCTAACGAGTTTAGCGGGCCTTGCCGTGACGTTTAAACCGTAACAACACCTAGTTAAGGTTATCTACCTTCATCGTAGTTGTAACCTCGAACATTTCTGTGCCGAGACATTTTGCCTAAGTGTCTTCCCTCGGCCCCAGCGTTAATGTTTTTTGGCTCACAGACTGTTGTGACATGTGTCCTACTGCCCGGCTGCCATTATTGCTGCTGCTGCTGTGTGAAATTACTGCAGTCGGCAGCTCAGATGTGACTCCGAAACCTCGGAAATACTATCTATTATCTATTCTATTAAATCAGAGTTTTTAATTTTGCCGTATCCGTTTCTTTTAATTGATTGTCAACAATCTAGTGACTAAAATAAAAATTGTTTTCAGACTACGTTTGGGTCTTTTTTTTTGGCTGACGTAACTTCCTGTTGCAGTTCCACCAATGCGGCCTGGGATCAGACCTCCTTTAGCAAGCTTCACATTTTGACTCCGTCTGACGACGAGAAACTGACTCCCAATCAGTTGATGTTTGCAGAGCGTTTTCTCAGTAGATGAACGAATACTGCACTCAGTACAGTGTACTATAAATCACAATGACTACGAGGGAAATACCCTCAAGGCCAAACTATACCGAAAAATTGTATCATAAATTATCAGGTGTGCAGCAGGAAGAGCTGTAAGTTCCATCCATATATAGCAAAATGGAGAGCTAGTGATTAGGGTCACTATAGGGTCTGAACTGAAAGAACAGTAAAGAGTCCATGCTGTTAAACCAGTGCCCCTAATGAGGATGATGATTAATCTTATTAATGCGAAAGAGGAAGCACCATATCACAGATGAACAATGACAAAGTGGCTAAGAGCTTTTTCCTCTTTGCACAACCATGAGAAAATAATTTCAGTTTAAAAGGGCAAGAGGAGTGTACTGAAAGAACATGAGTGAGTCTGCCTGCACAAAGTACACGTACAACTTTCAATCCCACCTATGATCTTGGGGTGTGAATGTCTGAAAAAATTTTTGTCAAAGGTTATATGCCCTGTGGTTAGAGGCCAGCCCATTTGAGCCCACACTCTACACCTTGCACAAACACATGCACCCAATGAGTGACATCATTTTTTCCTACTATCTTTGTACTACAAGAAACCTATAGCCTGTCTACCACAAAGGGTGAAAGAAATGAGCTGTTTTTACCCCTGTGTGTGCGCGTGTGTATATGCATGTGTTTATCTGTGACTTGGTCTTATTCACACACATACCGTATGTATACAGGTGTATGCATGTGTGGTTTTTGAGACATTACGTTGTCTTAATCTCATCTGCAGTAGCCTATGTGCCCATGAAAGTGAAGATGAAAATGTCAGACAATAATCTGGTGCCAGTGATGCAGGTGTATACACTTGCACATCTGCACGGTGAAATGAATATGAGGTTTGGCGTGTCTCCCCAATCTAAAAATAGAGCAGAATAAAGAAAGTCATCTGCTTAGGTAATTGTAAAGACCTTGTCACAATGAATTGCTCATATTGCAACTGGCAGTTTGATGAAGAGCAGCTTTGATCGACAGAAGTTAGTAAGAACAGGAGGGGGATCATTCAAATCAAGAGGGGATAGGCGAGGGGTTTATTATTTATTGTGCACAAAGTTTTACTTAAGGTGAACAGTGTGTGAATGTGCGTGCGCATGCGTGTGGGTCTCTTAGTGGGTGGAGGTTTCCCCTCTAAAATTCCACTTCCTGTGTTTTGAAGTCTTAGTTGCACATCTACATGTCAAAATAAACAACTGCACATGCACACATGGAACACATGCATACAAGTAAACAGACACCAACATGCTCACTTTTACAGGGTCACACAGGTGACAGTGAGGGAACTCTTCCTTTACATCACTAAAATGTTTCTAGGACATTCAAAAACCAAAGGCAGAAAACAGCACCTGATATGGAATGGAAATGGAACATATTGCCTAAGTGAAAAGTAATGTATGAAACAGTCTCAACATTCAAATTGTAATAGTGTTTGCAGCTTTCTCTTACATTGTCCCTGTTTGATATATATAACCTTTTGCGGTTCAAAAAACACAGACCTGGTGAGCAAAACACAACAGAAACCAAGTATTTAGAGCTCGAGACCAAAAAAATGATTTTTTTTCATGTTTGTTTTTTTAAGCCTTTCTGCTTTCTGCATGTAGTCAAATTGATAGATGAATTAAATATGCACTTGTGCTGCAACGATGCTGAGGTGTGATTTTTCACACCTCTACACAGGAGCTGAACATTTGTTTCCTTTGAATGTCTTTTACGCACTATCTGGTCAAATCTGTGCTGCCGATGTGGCCACAGAGTTCATGGAAATTCTGATCAATGAATAGGTGGCGGACGAGAGGGATTTCTGAGAGAATTAATGTTGGCCTGATTAGATGGATTAAACAGATGGAAGGACAGATTGCTAGAAGAATGAGCAGATCAGTGGATGGGTGCTTTGTTTAAAAGATGTTGAAATTAGATTATTGAATGACTAATAAACGTCATGTTTGCATCTATCATATTTTATCTGTAACTGAATGATAGTCAGTTCTAGGTGGTGCACAAACTGGTTGTTAGCAAATGGATGGCAGTGGTATCTATAGAATCAAGTGAAAGCAAAGGATTGCAAATATATCAACAGCATGTAAATTTGAAAACAGATTAATCCAGGGGTAATTGTAGAAGACAAAGCCTATGTGCAAGTGGGTGAGGGGTGAAGTCCATCAAAAAAGTTGGCAATGGGTATGAGGTAATGCTTTACATAATTTGCCAAGGGCACCAGGCATCATGGGAAGAGTCTTTCACGGGAACTCACCCTCAGGAAAAATGCAAATCCTGCACCCTTGGCAGTCTTTGACAGGTGGTCCAAACAACTAAAGTCAATAAAGAAACATGTGAGCTCCTTAAAGTGGCAAACAGTGAAATTATAAGCTAATATTTCTGAAACTAATGTAGCGATTTGTTCTAAAAACTTTTACATTTGATTGACTTTCCATACTGTATGTATTCATTAAGCAAGTAGGTAAAATAACATTGCTGGATTTCAATGTACTGCAGAACAATGAGAATGTAGAAGTTCTATGCATGTTTCTATACATTTATCACCAGTTATTAGCAATTAGTCAACATGTGGCTTTACTTAACCACATACAGGATCACATTCATTACCTATTTGAGTTGGGATCAACCCTTCAACAATGCAGGCCTGTACATACACATAGACACACACTCACAATTAACAATACACACGTTTGGCCTTCCCAACACGGGATTTGATATCTCAAGTGGGATGATAGCTCAAGCCCAGTGGCTGAGATATCATTAAAAATCATTCAAATGAACCAACCTGTGCATACAATGCTTTGCAAAGGGGGCAGCCATCACAATACCTGCTCTTAATCTGTCCAATCGCACCCATGCAAATGTCCTCAGCTAAGAGTCAATGGGAGTCAGGCTTCCTGGATCAAAGTACTATAGGGGAATTTGCATACCCTGGCTCCCTTCCTTCAATTTGGTTTCAGATAACAAAATGTAGTTTTTAATATTACCCTCGAGGGAAAAGACACTTAGGGCTTGTGCAGAAAATGGTAAAGACACATACAGATACATGTGTCTTTAGCTATACAGATTGGAGACAGAATTCCATTCAAATATTTGCTAATACTGTATACAAAGTATGATTTAAGGTATTTATGCTGTTAACACTGGTTGTTACTGATTTTTTTGTTATTTTTCATGGTGTATGTCTTTTACCGACCTACTTTTCTTTCCACATGGGGGCCTCTTGTATTGCAATCTTGCACAATATCACTCAAATTTGATTTGAATAGATTAGAAGTACCACCTCCCCGAGGCAAAAATGACTGGAACAATGCTTGTGTACAGGTGTTTATAGGATTTGAAGCCTACAGGTGATTGCAACCAGGCAACCATGTGATACTTTATATCACAGGCCTGCAATGTAGATGTAGTGGCACTAGAAGTTAACAGTAACATATTTTAAATGTTACAAATGCGTAGCCGACAAAGCACATGTCAGCACTAGATTGTCTGAATAACAATGCACACAAGTTTTAACATCTTTCATGCTGTACTTCACTTAACCCATGTCCAATTTAGTAAATCTTGATATTTCTCCCTTAAGTGCTTCACTTCACTTCTATTCACTGCGTCCATGCTATTGAATCAAATAGTGAAATTTGCAGTTCATGGCCATGTGTGTGTGTGTGTGTAGCCCTTTATCGGGCCACTATTATGATGACTGGCCTAGGACAATAGGCTGGTATGAGGTGATGTTAATTACAAGTGACCAGGACAATACGGTCGCGTATGAAGGAACTAATACAATGGCTGAGCGAGGACAGTCCTGGCGCAGGGAGGATGGAGAACTCAACCAAAACAAAATAACCACAATACATGGTGGCCACTTGCTTTAATACAGACTAATGCAGAGGTTATGCAACACAGCCAAGCAAGGATCATTATGTTATTACTCATCTTTGAAAGAGGGCTTCTGAAAACAGGACCAACTTGTTCCTACTTTAAATGCGGATTATTTTGAATAAATGCAAAAGATATCATCAGCAAGCTGCCGTAAGAAACTCAAAAGGCAACTTGGGAGAGAATATAACCCCAGTCATGAGTGGTTCAGAGGCTGTGTCCCAATGTGTTGTGTGCAATAAATCCCAACAAAAAAGCTGAAGTGCCACCGCCTGCCTTTATCTTTCTTTGTCTGGGCGAGCACAAAAGCTCACTTTATCGCCGGACGATGCGACCACGGCGTTGCATGTGTTATCGCAGAGGAACATCTGCATTTGCAACACCAGCAGGCTCTACGAACAGGGAGCCGCGCACAGGGCGCGCGTTGCAACTTCACGTTCGTGCGTGCCACAAAAAAAAAAATAAAAAAAACATTCCGCAATTGTTTACTTCGTCCAGACGCACACGCTTCCTTCTCCTTTCGACCAGAAGAGAAGTAACTCACGCAGATTGTTGACAAAAAGCGTGCAGCGCGGACGGCCAGGCAAAACGCGCCTTTGGCAAGACTGTGCAGCGTAAACGTCTGGTGCCTTCAAGAACACTGCGTACATTTTTAATGCGTCTACTCGGAACGTATTCGCCCTATACAGTTTCACCCTTGAGGCACCAAATGTAGCCCGCTAACACTCCATTTATCCATTGATCACGTGCAGTACATTATGGTGCCACCTTTCTATCACGGCATTTGTATTGTGTATTTTTTTGGCGCAGATCTTGCTAATCAGCGCAAACCGACGGTGTTTTAGATAGCACAGCGCGCTTCTCGATAAAAAATGAGACGCGTGCTTTATATAAGCATCTTAAGAGTTTTTATATCACTTGTCATCGCTTTTTGTTGTTGTTGTAGTTGTTGCGTATGATCCAAAAATCTGACTTCTCCCCGCGTCCGTTCGAAGCCGTGTTGTGAAACGTCGGACGGCTTTGAAGTGCTGCACCTGCGCAGTCGGCAGCGCACTCTCAAGCGCGAAAGTTGCCGGGACGCGGAGGGGAGGAGCCGCAGTAGTAAAGGCTGCCGTGGTTTAAATTAATGTCAACCTGCTCCTCGCCGGGAGAACAAACTCGGCGCAGATAGCGAAAGTACGTGCTCAGCGCGACCAGCGAGCCACTCCACACACATCAACATGGCTCGGCGGCCAAGAAACAGGTAAGCTCAGGCCGACAAACCGCTCTCATGCGCGCATTCTCTTTAACTTTAGCTTCTTTTCCACAATGCGCGTGTTATATCTTACGTGGTTGCTGTGTTTCTTCTTGTGTTAGGCGCCGTTTCGAGTTGAGGGGCTTAAGCGTGCATCACACTGACAGACTTTGGGCCCCCCCCCCCCACCCCCCGTTAGCTCTTTATTTGTTAAGCTCTGTTTTGTGTTTGTGAACCGTTTCGTCCTGTTGGCGGTTGAAGCCGAGCGGTGGCGGTGGGCTGTCTCGCGCTCGTGCGCCCGTGACAGGTGGCGGTCATCTGGCATGTGCGCTCCTCGCGCTGCTGTCAGTGGTGAGAGAGAAAGGGGGTCTCTCTCTCTCTCTCTCTCTCTCTCTCTTACACACACACACACACACACGCATTAATAACGTTAGGCGACCGGACAGAAGCCTACAATAAATACAAAATCAAACTATACAGCATGGCGTCTATCCATCCCAATCCAGACGCACGCAGAGACTTTGGATGTATTGCAAGAGGCTATTTCATGTCCTAAATTGAGTTTGCGACGGTTGCGAAAATATTTATATTTTATTGCACATGTTTTTTTTCACTGACCCAAAGCGGGGGGCGGGGGGGGGCGCGCGGCGCGCCCGCGCCGCCCGCGCGCGGGCGCAGCCGCGGCCGGCCGGACGG
>JAVQJF010036082.1:0-55418 GCA_036023855.1 Gadopsis marmoratus
TCAAAAGAATTGTTGAAAGCTTTAACATGTTTGAGGTTACACAGGATTAACTTCCACTCTGACCATATTCCTCTCTTCAATGCTCCATCAAGAAGCAAAGAACAGTCATCAATGACAGATAACATGAAGTAAATCATTATTCTCTGCCCACTTCATGCTCAGAAGGGAACATCATGTCTCATCATCATGGTTAGCGAGACCAAACACTTTAGAAACACATTTCTCAAATCAGAAACTACAGAAATGATCCCTGAAAGTATAGTCTTAGTTTGACAGAAGGTGGAAACAGCATCTCATTCTCAGGACATTCACTGTCACTCAGGGTTCCTGTCTGCCGTCAACAAGCTCCTCCTGTTGCTGCGTCACAGCAAAGCACAGCCAATCACTGCATGACCCTGACAGCACCGCTGTGATACAGAGAGCACATGGACAGGAGATAATTTTACTTTTTTATTTCATTTTACTGTACTGGAGTTAATGAATTAAGTCACTAAAATGAACCAGTTATCACATCTATAATTAGTTCAGCAATCACCCACATTTGACTTAATGCAGGATAAAGCACCCTCTGGTGGTGAATAAATGTGAAAAGTTGCACTGAACTCTGATTGGCTGACGACAGCAGCAGAGTCAAATGACTGGAGGCTTTCTAGTTTAGTCGATTATTCATCTCTTGGTCTTTACAGGAAATGAGCTAGTCATTCCTAGAAGACGATGAGATGAGTCATACCTCTGTTGACCAAATTTTGAAAAAACCAAAGAGAGATGCTTTTGCATTAAGTGCTTTGATTCCAGAGTGACAACATTTACTGGCAAAACAATTTTACAGATTTTTCCAATTACATATACCTGGATGCCTTGAAGAGAGCCTAGTCAGCTGGACATGTGTTTTTGTCTCACAGCGCTTTTGCTGCTTCGTTCCTCTCCAGATCACACAGAAGCCAAATGCAAAATATGCCGTCTTTTTTGGCTGAAGTCATTCTTTTTTAGAAAGTGCCTCTGTTTCTCTGTTTCTTGATATTCTGTGTTTTAACCCTATAAAACACTTTTCTTTTTTTTTTTTGCTGTGTTAAAAATCTTCATTGATGGCTTTTAACACTTTATCTCCAACTGTCCCTCTGCTGCTGCTCGACTTTACTTCCACATTCAGACACAGTGAGTTTCTATGAGGTGTGATTTGTTATGATCCTCTCTTCAGAACAACCAAGATGGACATTTTGATTGTGAAAGAGGAGAGCTGCTGACCCGCGAAGGGGACGAAGTCACCATTACCAGGATCTGATCATCAAGCCAACATTGATCTTTGAAATGACAGTCGGACTAAAACTGTCATTGCAATAAATGTCAATCAGCAGTAAACAACTGTCTGAAATGTCCTTTTTTTATCAATTAAATCCAAATCGCACTAAGTCTGACATTAATAAAAGGTCTGGCCCGCTAGAAAGAAAAAAATAAACAAAAACAAAGTGACTAAATGTAATTTTTTGCAACAAGACAAAGGAAATGGATTTAGGTCACATGATCTGAGAACATTCCTTTGTAAAGTGAAGGCAGGAGGTGAACGAACAGTTGGTTATCTCTGTGGGAGAGCCAAATATTTACACTCCTCATACTGAGAAACACAGTGGTCAACAATGTCCAGGTGTGTGTGATAAAGCCAAACTGAGAGGGTGTGAGCTAATGAACTGGCAAAAGAAGAAAGAAAAGAAGTTGACATTAACACAGAGCAACACACTGGGGGTAGGGACATAAAGAAACGGAGAAAAAGTGTTGCGTCCTGAGATTAAAGGTCAAATGTGTGAGCCACGTGCCCGAAACCAGGAAATGGAGAAGTGGTATCAATCCAGCCGTTTCCTCAGCCTTTACTGCAGAGCAGAAACAAAGCTGTTAAGACTTCAGTGAACTGACTTATCGATGATGATAAGAAACCAAGTGGAACATGTGTAAGTACAGACCGCAAATCCTCTGCTCACTGCATTACGATACTTTGTCACTGTCAGCTGACAGCCACAACAACCTGATTTTGGCCATTTTGAATGGAGACAGAGCAACAAAAAACCTGAACTTTAGCTCCTTGATGCATTATGAACTAATATTAAGTATTTATGCCCTTTAACCTTGTTTAGTTTCGTCCATCAGATTAATTTCTGTTTAGTTTTATTTCGTTCCCGTCTGTTCCATCCTGCTTTGTGTCCCTACAGTTCAGGTTAGTTAAATGAGATCCTGTTTATGTTGTCACTGTTTCTCCAGGGCCTCCACACCTCAGGACTGTCAAAATGGAATCTCTATGGACCTCTTCCTGCACATTTCACTTCTACCTGCAGTGAGTTGGTTGTCCAGCTATTTAGCCTGGAGTTTCAGTATATAGATGGAGTTGGCATACTAATCGGCTTTCCGTTATTTCCTACAGATAAAATTACTTATTTATTTTTATGGTTGCTGTTAAAAACATACAAGCCATGCATCTCTCAAAGCTTTTTCAACTTTTTATGAGCCAACCTTAACAGCCCTGTTCTCAGCATTTCTGAAATGTATTTTTCAGATAATTTTTCAGAAGAAATATAATTTTCTCACCCAGAAATGCTTAATCTCTCAGTTTTACAAAAAAATTAAAAAATGACAAAGTTTGGAGATACTTGATTTTCACTGGACAGCAAGAAAAGCATACATTTAGTAGTACATGGTAATGCATTGTGCTTTTTCATTGCATTTTTTACAACTGTGGGAAATGGCTTTTATGTGTTCACAATTTACACAAATGATAGAGGGGTTCTAGGAATACAGTATAACAAAATAATAGTATACAACCAAGAACTGCAACACAATACAGCATAGTCGTGTCTTCCAGGTGCTGATCGCAGGGGTCCTCTCGTTCCTTCAGAAAAGAGCCCAGACTCTGGCCATCGACCACAAAATGCCCTTCCTGCGGGGACGTTTTGCCATTGTGATGTAAGTCAACAGCGGCAACAACAACTACAAATGTCAAGAGAAAACATCAATATCACAACTAAAGGATCCTTAGGTTTTAACAATTAAGTAGCGTAACAGTTTGAATTATGTAACATCTATCCACACCCTTTTTAATACATATTTACTGCTACTTTAAGCAGCCACAGCAGCAACATGGCTTTGTTTGTGTTTATGATGTGTTGTCATTACTGTGTCCCAGACCTTTGGATACTATAGGCAGCCTCAGTAATCGTTGGTCCTATGGGTTCGCATTTGGTGCCGTGTCCTCCAGCGTCCTGATGCTCTTCTCTGAACGTTACATCCCCTTCACTGTCCCGCCCTGGGCCAGAGGTACTCTCACTGTTTACTATTAATTATCCAGGCTTTAATAGTCTAACCTGTTTACCTTGCAGATACAAGAAATAAGCACGTCGACTGATGTTTCCTGATTTTTCTCCTCAGCTATAGTGTATCTGGCGGGAGCTTTAGAGGTGGGACTGGCCTATTTCCCTTTCTTTGCCTGTCTGTCCACACCTTTCAGAGCAGCTGGGGCAGTGCTGGGAATACTCTACTCCCTGTCCTGGTAAACATGAACTCGTATTACATGTTCAGTCTCAAGAAGTGGATTAGTACAGCAAAAGGTGTCTTTCACTAGCAACATTGTAAAGGCATGCAAATATGATATGATGGTTACTTCACACAAAGTATCACCAAACCAAAATAAGGTCAATATATATGGACAGATGAATGGAGCACATTTTAATAGCCTTAGAAGATTCATTGCATGTCTCTGTGCTTGTTTGTAGGATCATTATTACAGTCTGGGATACATTCACCTGTCCCGATGGTAAGGTAGGTGAGTACTTAACCCATTTTGAAAGCGACTGTAAATGTAACGTGTCTGTGTGGCTTTCACACATGTCAGGGTTTCAGCCCACATGTAAATAAATGAAAACATTCACTTTTAAAGAGTTGCCTGTTGGAATTTAGTTGAATTATCATGACAAAATAAATGAATGAGTGGCTTTATGTGTATGATTTGAAAGATTCTGGGTAAATACCAGAAGATAATTGTCCAGTGGCCCTGCATCCTCTCCCTCGTCTTCCTCTTGGGCCGATTTATCTACATGCTGGTTAAAGGTGTTCGAGTACGTCTGCAACTAGAACAGGAGGTCAGCATGCCTAATACATAAAATCTATTCTATTGACTACATGATATTTTTTGTCGCATATATTAACAAATGTGTATGAAAACATTATTTCCTGCAGCAGTTTATTCTCCCCTTTTGCTTTGATTTGTTCTCATTATCTTGTTTTACTATATTTATGTTGTAAATCTGACACCAAATAATGTGAAGCTGGCCGGTGTCCCAACAAACAAATCTTAGAGTTATAAATGATTGATTGGCATGTTGCTGTACAGTTGGACTTACAGTGATCACAGAACTGCTGTTTCTGAATGATCTGATTAATAAACTGTTTGACTATGAACCTGCTGAATCCTGCCAGGATCCCGAAGAGCTGATTGAGCAACACCAGGTGCAGCATGTTAAGAGCCTGCTGAGGAAAACACCTGCGCAAAGGTAGAACACACACTCACGTTACACTTAATGTTGCTTTCAAGTGATCCTTGTACAACTGGGAGTTTTCAGTTCTATTGCTCGCTAAGGGATCCACTATTTCCGCATGTTATAACCAGGTTACCAAACATTGATGGCACTTTAATGTCAACAGTTTTGGAAAACATAAGAAATTATACATCTTGGTGTCTTTTTGACTACCTTTCTGCCAGCTTCTATTTATCCTTCATTTCACTAAAATTATTATATGAAATCAACATGCAGTCAACATGAACATTGAGATTTTCTGAGTGAGGTGATGATCCGAGATTTGGGAGTCAACTGCACTGATATCATGAGTGTCAGAATTTGAAATGTGTAATGTCACATAGAAGATGCTATTCATGTCGCTGCAGTACCACAATTCTCATTGCACTTGAAGGCAGCACCACGCACAAACACACAGAGTGATTTTTACTCTCCTTTCTGTGTTGCAGTAAGCCCCTCAGCTGGTTCCAGAGCAGAGTGTATATGTGGGACCCCTACTTCAAGTTCCCCAACAGGATCATTGGCACTGCCATTATATCCCTTATAGGCCTATATGCAGTACAGCAAGACCTCTCTTTACACTCTGTTACACTTTATCTGTGCATCTTCCCTAGGTTTTAATTGGTCTTTTTGTCATTTCTCTAGATGACCCTGGCAGACTACAGTCTCAGTAATGTGGCTTTTGACCGAGTCGACAGGTGGAAGAATATACTACAACAGCTGGTTACTTCTTGTAACCAGACTGAAGCTCTGGAAGTCATGATACCACAGCTGGAAGAGTTCATTTATGTCGCTAGAAGTGAGTGATACTGACACACAGAGGCCTGATAAATCAATGTATATTTTTTCTTATAAATTGTTAGAATAGAAACCTTTACATAAAGTAAAAGACCAGCGTTAGACTGGACAGCAACAACACTTCATTTGTGGTCAGTTATTTATGATGGTCAAGAGGTGTCGTTGTTACTTTTATTCCAGAGACTTGGCTATCTACCATCTTCTTTGCTAGTCTCACCTCTGTAGCCTACACCTTTCATGTCTTGGCATGTTATAGGTAAGAGACCTAAAAATAACTCAAATATACAAAATGTAATTCAATTTTAACTTAAGAAATGTAGATTTCAAATGTTTAGCAGAATAGTAAATATCAAAAAAGAAAATAAATCTCTGTTTAGTTTGTGGGAAGTCAGATGAAATTTGAATACCAGTTATCACAAAAAAAAAATCCCTAGATGAGTGACATGGTGTACTGTCGCCACAGAAAACACATGAAGAGACTGTGGAAAGGGCAGAAGGGTTTTCTTCCCGAGAAGTTTCTCAAACCTACGTCCGCTGTCAGTGTCGTAAGTAACACATACACACACACACACGTACAACAACTCAGACTACAGCTTGTGACATTAGCCCCAGTGAAACTGTGTTTCCAGGTCATGATGTGTGTGTCCCAGTGTATGATCTACTTCGTTTTTGAAAATGTGCTGCTCATATTGTGAACCATAAGGCCACTGCACCCCTCCAGCTATGCACAAACACTTCATAATGGTCACTATTGGATTCTAATGAGGCTCCCACAGTGAGGAACAGGTTGTGGCTAATTGTATGTAAGAGAAAGCAAGAACAGGTTCTACCAAACACACACATTTGGAAGTGTCTGAATGTAATTGTGACGGCATGTACTTGGGTGTTTCAGATATGTAGAGCATATGGGTACTCTATTTTCATGGCATGCATTTACTTGTAGCCCATGCTTATGCTGGTGCTAACGGGGATCATAATTAAAAAAGAAATAAGATTCCACACACACTTTTGATCAACAGACTTTAAGTATGAACACATTTTCTCATTCAATTTTCACAGGCTTCCATTGCAAGATACTCTGGTTGGCAAATAGCATTTACAATGTGGGGTAAGCCTTTTTCATCTTCTGATCAACACGAAGAACTGACGTGTACTGCACGCTTTCAAAATATAAACAGCTGAGCAGACATACACCCAGGGCATCCTGAGTTATGGGGCTGAACCCAAAATGAGTTTTTCCTGCCCTGACACCATTAAGTAATTTCGACCCAGTTTAAGGGTGTCAGTCTGTGAAGCGTGTGGTAAAAACTGCCTCAAACCACAAACCTCTCTGACTGTATTTAAGTGGAGAGCTTTAGCGTCCCATGAAGTGGTGTTTCTTATACTTTTCCACAATGACAAGAAAACACTGGTTAGAAAATCACAAAATAATTGTTTTGATTACTTTGTCATGAATTATGTCAAATATGACAAATCCAAAAGGCCAGCTAAGATCCAAACCTTCAGTAAACACCACATGACAGCAAAGCCTTTTGACATGTTTTAGTGTAATACTTTTACTATATGTTTACATTTGTTGATAGTGGGCATGCTTGAATCTTTTTGGGAGTGATGCATGGGTGGATCTGCATATGTGTTAATGTCCTATCTCACAGAAAGGAATAGTTTTGGGAATAATGCTAAAACAACAGGAGACCGTAACATCAGCACAGTCCCACTACATGAGTAAAATATTAAGAAAAACATTAAGTGAGATAATTCTTTTCTGTTTTTCCTCTTTAGGCTACCTGATTGTCCATTTTGTCCACTTCCTGTTTGCTCTGCTGTTTGTCTACTTTCTGGTTCTTCCTATACAGCATGGGAAAGCACTGAGCATGCTCAGCAACCTGGGAACTATACTGTAAGGCCGCTCTCCCTGTGGGTGATGATATATGAATGGGTGGTTAGATTGACAGGTAGACATATTGTTTGATTGATTTTTACCTTTCTCCCGTGTCTCTCAGTCTGACCATCGGTCTGGTCATCGCCCTGGTGATTCTTCAGATAGTTCTCGTTCAGATTTTCTTCCTTCAGGACAAAATATCTCCTACTGATAAACAAAAGCCTCTGGCTCTCGACAATAGGTGAGTATATTTCAATCTAGATATTAAGGGTGGACCATAAAACCGTCATGGCGATGTCACACTAAAACCCAGGTCCTCTATTTGCCAGCAAACACTGACTCTTGAAAAGGGAGGTGCTGGTGATGAACAGTAACCTATTAGCTGTGGACTGTTTGAGGACATTCTGTGATGGTGAAGCCATAAAACATGCACTTTCTCACGTAGCCAAGAGTGCAAAGTAGCTTCAATGACTTGCTGAAACAGGCAGATATAGAATATGTATATGATGGTGTTTTACAGTGTGGGAAATCCAATTAATACCCATATGTCAAATGTTAATTGAACAATCAACAATAATTCAAAGCTATAAATCACACTTCCTCCTCCTCTTCAGGAAGGCGTTCCACTGCTTCAACTACTTCTTCTTTTTCTACAACGTGGTGTTGGGGATCGGCAACTGTATATTGAGGTTGCTGTGCAGCATTGTGGTGGGAACATGGCTGGTGCCTCGCATAGACCGGACCATTATGCAGAGAGGATATGAAACCATGGATGCCGGTAAGCTTAACTTCAACCGAGACATGTGTGTGTGTGAGACAAAAGTGGAATACAGTTTTAAAGAGTTAAGAAGTACTGATTTTCAGATTTACCACCATAAAATATCACAGCCAAACCTAACCTTACATAACCTGGTTTGTTAGTTGATATTTGTTAGTCATATTATAGTTTACCTTCATCCTTGAGGATTCTCAGTAATACCACTGTTAGCCTGCCTGCGTCCATGTCGTCCAGGAGATGGCAGCATTTCACAGAACATCAGGGGAGTTCTGTCTTAAGATCAAAAGTATGTGACATAACTTAAAAAGAATGCTGTGCACTGTAGATAAGGATTTATTCATTTATTTAAACTGGAAACGGCTTCATCATCATCTCTTCTGGGCAGTAAACTTATAATATTGTCACATCATATTTGTACCAGGACTAACGCTTGCATTTGTTGATCTTGACAAGGAAGCATGCGAAAGGTTGCAGCGTATTAGTCATATGAATGTGTCGATTAGGTATTTTTTCCACAGTTGTGCATCCTCCTCAACCACGTATTGTCAAAAACACTGTTAATGCAGTGCTGTTTCTCATATGGTGTGTGGGTCTGACAGTGTTTCTCACATGTTCCAGGCTACAGAACTTGGGTTGGGATGATCTTTGCTGACCACTATCATAACAATCCAGTCATGGTGTGTTTCTGCCAGCTGCTGGTCTCCAACATGCAGGAGAGACACACTGCATCTGCATACTCCACATTCAGCAACACACCATCTGGTCAGTAGTGTGTGTGTTTGTAGCTCTTCCATGAACAGTCATCCTCTACATTTTAAATGACCTCTTAAAATGCACTTATTTACAGCTTTGCAGTTTTGTTTGATCCTGACCATTTTCATCTTGTTCTATCAGAATTAATCTTTTTGTTAAAATCAATTGTATGTTTGTTTCATCATTCATTATTTTTTTTAACATTTAACTTTTTTTCCCAGAATCCCCCGTTAAAAGTCGGGCCAGGAAGCATTGGATGCTGTTTTATACCTTACTGAGGAACCCTCATCTGATTCTGCTCAGAAAGCGCCACCTCTCCTCATCTTCGTCATTACAGACATCCTCGTTTCCCCAGTCAGATGCAGTGGTACAGGCTTGGGCCATGGTGTCTCAAACATGGAGAGGCCAAGCTGCGTCACAGTCACCGCCAGAGATCACAGTCACGCCAGCAGAAGACTGCTAAAGATCCATGGCCATAGATTCTAATCTTGTTAAAAAATATGGGTTGGAATCCAAAATTGGTTATGGGGCAGGTCTCCATGTGGCAGGAGTACTGTGGTGTATTCAAGTATTTTTCAAAAGCTGTCCTTCAAAAGGGAGAAGTCTAGCACTGGCTGACTAGATATATTATAGTTAATGTGATCAGTTATTAGGTGACCATTCTAACAGCTCATCTAGCTCATCTTTAGTAATCATGTGGGATTTGATTTAAAGAAACTGTGAGCATCTGTACCACAGATTGATTGTATGCAATTTAAGGCGTTTCATAAGCATGTTGCTCTCTGGATACATACGATTTTATTCTCTCTTGTCTAGATAGCTCAGACATCAGTCCATGTGCCTGCCTGTCACTGAACCAATAATTTATGTCATTTGTGAACTGCTGCACAGTATATAGACACAGTTAGGTTAACTGTAAGCCTTTGTACATAGTCACAATAGCCACTGTCGAATCTATTCTACAAGTGGCGTTTTCTTTCTAACAGTTATTTGATTAAAATCACGTGAGATACACTACACAGCTAACCTGCTTGTCATAATAGGTTAGTGTTATGAAAATGTAACAGGTCATAAATGTGTATCCTCAGTTGAACTTCACTGCACACAATAGGCCTGTGCAAGTAAACAAAGAAAACAAGCGTGTAAACGTCTACTCTGTATTTGAAAGTTGTAAATGTAGCTTTGCTGAACAAGCAAATACTTTCGGTTGGAAATAAATCCCAAATGGTAAAAGTCGGTGTGATTTTATGTTTATTGCAAGTAGCTCACGCTGAGCATAACTTTGAAGATACAATTTCCGACAGCGCTTATATTTTCACCATTTAAAAAAAAAAAGAAAACCGCTTTCTCGAAGATTGACTAGTTAATTACATAAAAAGCGACGCATTTAGCTGGTTAAATGTTTATTAGATACACTGAGCAGAAAAGGACGTCCAGGCTACAACAACGCACTGACCCTTTGACCTCGTGGGCGTGAGTGTGCAAATGTGAACGCGGCGACAGCGGACCTCGGCAGTTTGGTTAGCCACAAGTTGACGTTACAGGTAACGCAAACACGGAAACACCTTAATTGGTCGTGAAATATGAGCGAGCGAAATTGTAAATGTTCTGCCGGTTTGTAAAGGGGGGAGTTGTGGGCCGGAATAAGGCACTGTGTTCCACCGCGAGCTGCAAACGAACAGTTAGCCGTTAGCCGTTAGCCAACATTGCAAGTGTTTCCCAACAGCCAATTTAGCGCTGAACGTCAGACCCGTTGTCAGTGGATGTTCGCAGCGGCGAAGCCACACGCGATATTAAATGGGAGCTACGCGTTTCGTTTTTACACCGCCGAAATTCATGAAGTTGTTCTGCAATCTAGTTCGAGACGAGACGGTCTACGACGCCGTGGCGGGCACCGACCGAGGTTAGCTACTTTGCCCACACTGCATTTTGATTAGCTGACCTGACGAACTGTCTCTGTTATTGTAAACTACAAAAATGTAAAAAAAAAAAAGTTTTCAGTCACCAGTACTGGAAACACATTTTTGGCCATCACAGTCATAACTTCTGCAAGATTCTCCCTGTCTATATGCTTTCAGATTCACTGAACAATCTTCAGCTCTCATTTTTATTAACCGAACTCTCGAACTGTAAAGTACCCCCATGACAAAGCTCTATAGAATATGGAAGCACTTTACTGGATGTCATGTTGTTTTTATGTCTTCAAAAGTCAGGAGAACTGTAGCTCTTAGAGGCTGCATAGCTTGGACTGGAATACAACAGAACCAAGAAATAAAACAATGACACAGTGCTTTGGTGTCATTGGAGACATGCATTTCAGGGGGCTAAAAATGATGCCACGCATCACCTTATGATTGATCGAGTCAGTTATTCCCTCAGATGTTTTGTACTTGTGCATTTCTGACACCACTGATTTTTATCTCTGTGTCGTTTCAGTGTGAATGTACCAGGATGTCCGACGGCGAGTCCATCAAAAAAATGTTGCGCTCTGTACTCCAGTCCAGCAAGGCCGGTGTGTCCGTTAGCAGCCTCCAGTCAGAGTATCTGTCGCTGTGTGGAGAGAGCATCCCACTGAAGAAGCTGGGCTACTCGAAACTGGAGGACTTCCTCCGGAGCATCCCCTCTGTGGTCCGCCTGGAGTACCGCATGGGTGAGGTGAGGGTTGTTTTACTCGTTTACCCAGGTTTAAGGCCATTGTCTCACATAGTTTTGAATTGACTTATTCTGGTGGTGTGACACTGATATATTTTTGCATCCCTATACTATATATTACCGTAGTTCAGCTAGTATCGGCACAGAACTGAGAAACTCCACAAAAAAAAATTTTTTTTTGTAGTTCATCACATTTAACTAAGTCCTAAGAAGTGTGCCCGCCTTTTACATAGCACTTTGTGAATTCATAAGTGTAACAATAATTCTGCTCTTTCAGCTGAAATGCTTTGCTGCAGTGTGTCAAGAGACAGCCCACATTGCTGAGCTGGTGGCCAAGCAGAGGAGCTCCAAGAAATCTGGCCGCGCACGAGTCGTCAATTGCAGGATGAGATTCAAACCTTCCAACCCATACATACTCAATGGTAGGAGACACAACTGCTTTGTTTTTTTACACCAGGGCTCTATCTCTGCACAGGCCTTCATTTTAAGAGAGTGCCAACAGATTTTAATGACCCTCCATCTTGGGATCAAGGTTTGTTTGCGTCCCACTTTAAGAAGACTTTGAAGTATTGAGGGGGCTTTAGGTTAAAATGTGTTATTGCCCTCCTCCCTATGAAGAGTAAATATTGGTCTCTAGTAGGGATGAGAGGTGGGGACATAAACCTCTAACATCCTTCTTGATGATTCCTCATCATTCTCAAAGCTTTCTCTGTATCGAACCTTTTTTTTTGCGCTTGAGCCTGACCCATTATCCCCCTTTCCATGCTTTTAGTGAGGTCAAGGTCCTCTCTCCGCCAGCCCTCAGCTTGTGGTGCCTCCAACTGGCCAGCAAACTGTGCTCAGTCCCATGGTGGCTACAAAGGCTTCAGTGCCTCAGGAGACTACAGGTAAACAATATATGCATTACAGCTTTTTACATATTAGTTTGTGGAAATCCAAGTGATGTTTGCTTTCTGTAATTTACATTTTGTGCTTCATCTTTAAAGTGAATTCTAAAACTAATAAACCAACGTTTTTGTCTTGTGTTCTCCTCCAACATCAGGCAGTTGGACCAAAGGTTAAGCTCAATCACCCCTGTCCAACACAGACAACCAGCTCTTCAACCTGCTGTAAAACAGTGTGTCATACCTGACAGGTGAACATACACATGTGCACATACCTTTTGCAGCTAAACCTGGTCTATGCAGCCATCCATCCAACCTACCTACTGCTCTCAAAACATGCATATGGGGATATTATGTGAATATATGATATAAATCCAGAACAAAATGTTTTGAAATTTTAGAATGGACCACAAGATCAACCTGTATTAGCTTATTATTGTATATTGTAAGAACTACGGTGGGATGTTTGTATTGAATAACAGATTTTTGTTGTGAAAAGCACATCATGCTTAAAAGACTGCCATGTTGCCAACAGGAAAAAGGAGTGCGTGGAAAACTACCAGAAGCCTAGAGGTATGTGGGACCTTGGTGTGTATCTTCATCAGTTTGACAAAATTAAATTGAGTCCCCTTAAGTGTTTGAATAAAATCAGGGTTCGATAATTAGAATGATTTTTGACCCATTTGTAGTTTCAGACATCCATGTTTTTCACTCTTTTGATAATCTTTTTTGTTGGTTGGTTGGCAGCAGTGAGCATTAATTTCATAACAAACAGCTGCATATTAATACAACACTCAGATTTTTCAATCTGTCTGCACTTTGACATGCATTTCCATACAAAGAAATCTGCCCTTTATTACAAGTAAAGTCTGTTTAATATTGAGACTCTGGCAACATAGAGTCCTGGTCCTGGTACAGCTGCACAACTCAAATGGCCTAAAGTAGATTTATTTTAAATCATATTTAAATTAACCCAGAACCATTTAAATAATGTACTTGACAACTGAATACCTCATATAACAATATAGCCAACGCCTCGTTGGTGTTTTTCCACAGCTGGCAGACCAAGGACCACAATAAGAGGGTATCCGTGGGGTCTTAAAAACTATTAAGTTATTAAATCAGTTTAGCAATAATTAACACCTTTAAAGTATTAAAATGTCTTATTTGGCATTTTGCATGGTATTATTTATTTGGAACATAGATTAAGACACTGTCTAGGCCTATATGATTTAATATAATTTATGGTCAATGTTGTATATCTTAAGCCAAATAGAAATCTTTGTTAAAGTGAGTGAGTGTTTGACTATTATTACCTTTAACAAAACTTCAGGTTTCCTACATATTCCCTGAATAAACAAAGGATGACAAATGAATCGTGTTTTATATAGTTGATAATGATCAATTTACAAAAAGGTCTTATTTGCTCCAATAATGATCAAGCAGATCAGCTTAGTTGTCATATTAGGTTAAGACATAGCTGAGACCTTTTGCACTTAACACTGGGGAATTAATTGCAGACCAGTGTATAATAACACTACCAAAACAAAATCAGTTAATGCAAACCAGATTAACTAACAAGCTGCCGACCAATCTGGTGCAGACTGTTTCCTGATATCAGCAGTTGCTAACCTTTCTTTCTTGCTTGGAACAATTTATCACAGAGAATCTTCCTGAACAGATCTCCAGACCCAACCAATCGCAGGTACAGAAAAACCTTTCTCTATTCTTACAGTGACTCATTTCTACTCAATGACTTGACAGCCTACTTTTGCATATCACGTTGTCTTGTCTTAATTACATCCCTAATAAAATGTATGTGTAAATGGTTGAGACTAAGTCAAAGGACAAATTCAGATTGAATTGCATAGTCCTACTGCTCTGTGTTTATGATTGGCAAATGGAGGAACATTTGTCACCTTCAAAATTAGTCTCTAAAAATTATTCAGGGTTCTATCAGCCAGGAGCAAAAGTTAACTGAATTCACATATAGGACGAGCCCTCACAGATTTGTTTTTTATAAAATATATTGTTTATGAAGCAAACATTTTTTGACCGTGTTCGCCTTCTCTGTGAATTCTGTGTTTATAGCGGCTGTGCCACCCAGCAGTCAGTGACATCACAGCAGTTGTTTTTCATCAGCTCTTTTAATGAGTTTATTTTGTACTTGGTTTGTCTCTGGTTAATTTTATGAATTTTGAACTGTGATTACAAAATTATTTGCATTTGTAGTGACCAGTCATGTGAAATCTCTTCATGCAGTCTTGTCTGTATGACGTGCAGCTGGTGCAGAGCAGAGTATCTCATCTCTTGGAGAACTACTACAGTGGATTGTGGAAGTCGAAGCTATCGGGGATCTACAGTAAAATGTTCAGTCAGACACTCCACCCTCAGGTGCTCGTAGATCTGGAAAAGTGGACACACATCTGTACGGTGAGTCAGTAATTTACTTGTAACATACATACAACATCAATCAATGTAGGTATGGTAAAGCCTTGTGTGTCTAAACTTTAAGACCTGTACCCAACCTTAACAGAAACTGATTAGAAATTGTTCAGATCTCTTTTCTTCTTTCTCTCTCTCTGGCTTTTCTGGCCTTAACAGGTGGAGAAACCTTTTTGTGCCAACCAAGCTGACCGTTTGATCTACCCTCTTCTGCCTCCTAATCCTTTGACTGTCCCTAGAAGTAGCACCACCAACACCCCTCCAACATCACACACCACACCCATTTCCTTGCGTCCCTCAACACCTGAACAACCTTCCACCCCCCTCCCTCCTTTCCCTGTTCCTAAACTTAGAGTTTCCCCCAAAAACCCTGTGGATAAGCCCACCGTCGCTTTTCTTCCACATTCTGTTGCTGCCTGTTCAGGCAAGTCGTTGTCTTCGGTGACATTGCGCAGCCCTGCTCGCAGCCCAGCTTTTGCTCCCCAGCTGCCCCCCTGTGTCAATCTTGCAGTAAATGCCAATGGTACAGGTAAAGCTAAACCCAGCTTGCCTACAACTACCCTCATCCACAACCAAAACAATCAGCCCTTATCCCCTACCTGGACTTGCCCTGCATCAACCAACGCTCCTCCATTGGCTTCCTCCCTCCCACCTGGGCCTGACCTTTTACCCCTTTTGAAGGATACCTTCTCCCCTACCTCTGACTCTGCTCCTTGTCCTCCTTCAAAATCTTCTGCTGTCCTCGTGTCAGCTCAGGTATGTCAAAGAATAAAGGAGCTTCTGTCCAAGAACAGTCATGGTCTGTGGGCTCATGCCTTGCCCAAACTCTTCATGGACACATACAAGACGCCATTCCCCAAACATATTCTGGACAACTTGTCTCTTTTGCTGGATATATGCACTGTGGAGTACCCCAAACCACATGACATGACAAAGGTAAGTGAATGGGATGGCAGAGCATGTACCAGAGTTAACACAATGTACCAGTTAACTAAGTCTTAGTAGTAGTGTAAAATAACCTTATCCTCACAGTGACAAGTGAACCTTGCTCTCAGGTAAATAATAAGGTGAAATCATGATTGTTGTTTCCAGCACTTCTCAACTGTTGCCATAGATTCTTCAGGGAGCTCAGGGACATCCTTCATACCTGTTTGTCTTTTAAGTATTTGTATCTATTAATGTCACTGATGTACTGATGTACTTCCTGTGGCCAGGCCATCTTGTATAATTCCAGCAGTGCAGACATGGAAGCCACAGACTGTCAAAAAAGCCTGCAGTACAGAAGCCATCCTCTTCCCTCTGGGCTGGAGGTCCTGGGTTCTGTGGTACCTCCCTGTCTGGTTTTTCCCTCAGAGCAGTACCCCTCTGTGCTTATTACTGATGCCAAGAGCAGCAATGTTCTTACTATAAGGTGAGCCGCACATTAATCTTGCAGCAAAAATCTGAATTATTTATAATAAGTACAAACAGAAGTGCCAAAAAAAGAATTATTTAAAGCATGGTGAGAATTATTTAAAGCATGGTGAGGAATATTTCATTGCAAAATATCAAGTTTTATGAGTGATGTAGGTGATGTGTACATCACTTGCTATGTTGTATTTGATTTTGCACTGTTGCAAAATGTTAGTGTCACACAAGAAAGGGTGTGATTCTTGCTTAAAAAGGTGACAAAAAAAACATTCACCACTTGCCCCTTCGGGCAGTCTGTTCCTCCTTCAAGCTCCGGTCCTCTACCAGAGGCCTGGGAGCTTGGGGGTCCTGCACAGTATCTTAGCTGTTCCTAGGACTGCACTCTGCTGGACAGAGATCTCGGATGTTGCTTCTAGAATCTGTTGGAGCCACTCTCCCAGTTTGGGGGTCACAGCCCCGAGTCGTCCGATTACCACTGGGACCCGCTGTTGCCTTCACTTTCGACATCTTCTCTAGCTCTTCTTTCAGCCCTTGGTATTTCTCGAGGTTTTCGTGTTCCTTCTTCCTGATGTTGATGTCACTTGGGATTGCTACATCAATCACTACGGCCTTCTTCTGCTGTTTGTCCACCACTATTATGTCCAGTCGGTGTGTGTGTGTATAAACGTTTGTCTCCCTGTTCAGGTATGTAGGGGAGAACTACTCCAGTGCCCAGGAAGCCATGGAGGAGGCCATGTACTGCTTCTACAGCCATAGCTCCACCCACCATCCTCTGTCTAACCCTGTTGTTGGTCAGCTCGTAGTAGTCAGAGGGGAGGGTGGAGACGAGCTGGCCAGAGCTCAGCTCATGGAGGTTGTGGCCCCTAACAAGGCCAAGGTAATTAATTGAGGTTTTTTTTTATCATTGTTATTCACTGTAACTCTGACTTTTAAAATAATAGTCATTTGGAGGTGAAGGGGTGTGGGGTTTGGTACTTATTTTTTCCCACCTGATTTCTTGATGTTGGTTTACATTTGGGAAACAATGACTACATATTGAAATCTGTTGTGGTTTTTCTGTTGCCACCTGAGGTTATTTTTGTTTATAGAAGTTTGTGAGGACCATGCAAATGTTATTAGGCCCTGATAAATAATTATATTTAATTGAAAGAGAGTGTACTTTCTTTTTTCCATGACTGTAGATGTTGGAAGATTGAGCTGCTTGAGCTGGGTCACATATAGTGATTTTCAGTTTGTTGTGAGCTATAAAATGTGTCACTGTTTCTGGAGCAATAGAGCTTTTGCCTGTCTGCCAGATATACTATGTGGACTATGGCTTCCCTGCGGAAACCAGTGGGACTAACCTGCTCGAGCTGCACCAGGACTTTCTCTCTTTGCCATTCCAGGCTACAAATGTGAGACTTGCAGGTACATGGAACTTTAGGACTTGTTTTTATGTAACTGATATAAAAGCACAAAGATGTTGCAAATGTTGGCCAACAGGTGTATAACGTAGGTCAGGGGTCACTAATAGCCCTGCTTCTCTTGTACTTCCTCTTCTATCCATCCTTCTTTATCTTCCTTCTCCCAGGTCTAGAAGCATTCAGCTCCCATCCACTGGTGCTGTCCTCCTTGGACGAGTTGGCAGTCGGAAAGATCCTGCTAATGGAGACGTTGGAGCCATGTCAGCAGAATGAGATGCCTGTGGCAGTGCTATATGACACTTCACAGGATGATGATGTCAACATCAACTCCACCTGCATGAAGGCTCTTCAGGACAAGACCTTGAACAACTGTCTGACTGTAAGGATGGTGCTAACTGCATGTATAGTGTGATGTATGAGATCAAGGAGATCCCTCTGTTTGAAAAGCAGTTTGTGTTTATTTAATAAACATGCATGTAAAAAGGCAATTCTGCAGCGGGGCAGTGTTCTCATATTTTTAATTTTCCTTGACATCACAGCTCAGCTCTACCAGTGATTGAGTGGTGCTGTTCTCATATTCGGATGTCTTGTCCAACAGTAAACAAGAAATCACAGGGTTTCATTCAGTTGGAATTTAAACCAGCTGCTTGTCAGCCCCCCCTGTGTTATCTGACATTATTTTTTCTGTTCCCTGTAGGTAAATGCTACCTATCAGAATGTGTGTATCACAAATGTGTGTGCAGATGGTGTCATCTACTGCCAACTGCCCTCAAGAGGAACCGCAAGACTCAGGAAGTTTCTGGAAGAAGCAGAGGCCATCTTTACCTCCCAGGTAGACAAGACTGAAGAGTTCACGAATACCTCCATTTGCCTTAGCACTTAATAGTGTCGTAAAATGTAGCAGGTTTTACAGTGAGCCTATTTAATATCAGCGGTGTTGTTTTCAGGTGTCTGTTCAGTGAGCTGCTTGACGCAGAGAGGTTGTTTCAAAGTTTGAATTTAGCGTTTGCGAGTTCACTTAATTATATACCACTTTTCAAATCAATAGTTCAAATGTTTTATAAAAACATACCTACTCATTGTGATCTACATCTTGATTTTATTAAGAGCCTAAGCTCTTAAGGCAGGAAAACAAGGTTTTACAGTCATTGAGATGTGATAAAAGCAGAGATGACTTTATATAAATGCAAACAAAATGTATTACTTAATTGCCTCCCAATGTGATACAGAGTCAGCTTCAAAATTCTACTTGAAAGCACTTCATGGTTTGGCTCCCAAATACATTTCTGCTATTTTAGGTCATGAAGTGGTGTTTTTATGTTTTATTTATTTTTTTAAACTTCATCTGTTCTATTCTTTGGCATCGGATGTGGATGGTCTTTCTTTATCTCTCTCTGGCCGTTTGCTTACTCCTGGCCAATCACTTTGACCATTCCCCAGTCGATGCTGTGACCGGTTTTGGTCCGGTGTTTGCTGTTGTTTTTTACCGGTGGTGTTTTTTTTATATTTGGTTGTTTCTTTTGTTTTCCTTTTTCACAAATGCAGTTTCCCCTCTCTCTAAAAATCCTCTCTGGAATGGTAGACGGTCTTCATAATTTTGTCTTTGGAATTATTCCTATCAGATAACGTCCGAATCCCTGGTGTCCAGACCGTTCTGTGGCAAGTTCTGTCTAGCCCGCTACAAAGGAAAGTGGTCCAGAGTGGAGGTAAGAACAGAATCATTCAAATATATTTATTTGAAAAGCTTAAAATTATTTAGGACATTGGGATATCGCATTGTTGACCAGGCAGTTTCAGGTCATATTTCTTTGGCACCTGCTCACATTGTTGGTCTTGTTTTCAGATCACTGTCATGTATGGCAACAGAGTGATGGAGATATTTTTCCTTGACCTGGGAGTCCCAGCAACTGTGGAGGTCACTGATCTCCGAGAAATCCCCGCTCTTTTCATCAAAGACTTCATCATCATCCCACCACAGGTCGTGTGTGTGTGTGTTTAGCAGTGATGAAATAACACTGGCTGGCTTCAGGTGGCAGTGTATTAGACCAAGAAAGCTAAGGATCTTCGATACACTAAATGTGAATTGCTGGTTTGTCAAACAGGTCTGCCATTGGCTTTGGCCATCAACAAACATTGTTTCTAAAGATGTTAATGTATGAAAGTGGTTGTCTAACAAAGTAGTTGTTTGTAACGCATGCGAAGGCGCATATTTTTTTATGTGTTAATTGCTCACTTCAGGCTATCAAATGTCGCCTGGCTGGCCTCACAGTTCCAGAAGGAGACTGGAGCCCAGATGCAGTTATGTGGCTGAAGGAGGCTGTCTTGGGCTCTGAAGACTGTAAAATGAAGGTAACATAGAGTTGAGCACATGTCTAAATCGAACTTATATTTATTTCCCACAATGGTTCTTGCTACAGGACAAACAGAGCAATAACTATGGCTGGAAAATACACTCAATGCTCACATTATTAGGTACACTTGTATCCCTGCTCGTTAATGCAAATATTTATTCAGCCAATCATGTTGCAGAAACTGAGTGCATAAAAGCATGCAGAGATGGTCAGGAGTTTAAGTTATATCAGAATCAGGAATTAATGTGAACTGAGTGACTGGGAATATCTCAGACATCCATATCACAAAGCACACATCACCTCAAGACTGGTTCCACCAACATGACAATGAGTTGCTGTACTCCAATTGCCTTCACAGTCCCAACATCTCAATCCAATACAGCACATTAGGGTGTGGTGGAAGTCAGGAGTTTCACAGCATGAATGTGCTGAAGACGAACCTGCATTAACTGTCTATCATGTCAACATGGAGCAGACTCTGAAAGCAATGTTTCAGCACCTTGCTGAATACATGCCATGAACAATTCAGGCTGTGCTGGGAGCATAGTGGGTCCTACACAGTATGAGAAAGGTGTACCTAATAAAGTAGCCACTGAGGATATGTGATTATTATAAAGACTTGACTGTTTGAAGCACACTGACAGTGTATGGTGTAGGAGGAGTTGTGTTGAACTAACTCCAAATATTCCAAATATAAACACTGCAAACCAAGCTTGCAAGTAAGGCCTTGTTGGAGAACACTGCAAAACAATCACACTAACCTCATAGTCTGCTAACCTTGTACATGTGTGTTTCTTCCTTCCCCCCCTCCCCATAATTTTAGATCTTGAAATTAGACCAGCACAAAGGGGAATGGCTGGTCTATATGTACCTCTTCATTGGTGCTGACATTCAAGAGTTGGACAAGAGCATCAACCATCAGCTAGCCCAGTCCGAGGTGTGGCAGAAACTCACAGCACAGAACAACAACGCAATCAGCAATAATAACGGTGTGGATACAGGTAATCAAACACAATGTCCATTCCGGGATGGTCAGGGACGGTTCCCACCAACAGGCAGCTTTAACTTGAGGGTTTTTTTATAATTCTTTTTTTTTGCATGTGCCTGTGTTCTCCAAATGTCTAGGTCTCACTGCTCTAGCGGAGAAGTTGACTCTGAGCAGCCTGGTCCCAAACCCCATTGTCAAGGCTTCAATACCACCTCTTCACAGAGAAGAGGACTCATCATTTACTGATACAACCACCGAATTTGGGATGCAGCCACTTCGAATGCCTTCCCCATTGGGGCTCCCACAGGTGTGTAGAGATGGACAGGCATTCTCTCAGGGCTCAGCATGTATTTCATGGCTTGTCTTGGGGCTGGGCCATAAAACAATCTCCAGTGTTTCACACAGGATTTCATGAGATCCTGGGGGGAGGACCCAGGAACGTCTAGGGGGATCCGTTGTATGCATGCACCCCCAGGAAGAAATTTATTTTAATTTTAAAGTTAAATGCATCAATCTGGTGCACTTGGTTTATTGAGATGGAGTTGCATCACTATTGACAAACATTGCACCTTGCATTTGGGCATTTCATTTTCCTAGGCTTTGAGGAGAAAGAGTTCCAATGTCCTTGTGTAACTAAAGTCCTCTGCGCTCGGTCCACTGATGGAGACCCTCAGGCAGGCAGCCAGGTGCTCTCCTTGCAGCAACTACTAGCAAGGGGCCTATAAATGAATCGAGACACTCCGATTGGCTGTTACTGCATCCACTGTAGCCAATAGCAGCGTCCGATAGAGAAATGCGACCTTTACGCTCTAGTTTGTCACCAACAAAGATGGTGAGTGAGAACTGATCGGTATACATACAAGTAGAACAAGCAATGCGCCATGCAAAATGGGAGACCATCTTCATCTTTTACAACTTTACGTATTTGTTTTACAGACAAAGGTAAATGACTAACATAGACAAACAGGCTCACCGGTGAGCACTGTTTCTCTAATTTAAGCATGGATATATAAAGAGAACTGGATATAGAGTTGGAGGCGGGGCAGCGTTCATTCCTATGAAAGCCGCTCAATTTCGCATGAAGCCAACAAACAGACTTCCCAGAGGATAAAATGTTATTAAAATTCTAAAAATATCATATTTTTTGCAATATCACACTGCCCTTTGCTTGTAGTGGGCTACTAACTGTCACCCTTATTTTATGATTAATTTGTTTATTTATAGATTTCTATAAAAATTTAAAAAAATAACAAGATTGCTTAATGGTCACAACCAAGACAACATTCAACAAGGCTTGTGGTAATGCACACTTCATTCTCCTCCTCCTCTTTCAGCCTGGGCAGAATATGGATGTATTTGTGCCAGTAGCCTGCCACCCTGGTTACTTTGTGCTGCAGCCATGGAAGGACTTGCATAAGCTGGTGGTGTTGATGGGGGAGATGATCCTCTATTATAACCAGATGTTGAAGAGCAACACAGCCACACATGTCCAGAAAGGAGAGGTCTACGCTGCCAAAATAGACAAGAAGTAGGTGATGAATGTGTTAAACTGACATATTTCAGACCTGTTATGCTCCTTCAACATGAGAAATATTTCATTATGTTGTCATGGTAACATCTTTCTGTAACCTCATTATTATGACCACAAGTCAAGAACAACACAATAGAAATCTCAGTCAATTCACAAAGGGCTCCTTTAACGGTACGTCACTAGATCTTGGAGCACTTTGCTGTATAAATTTGTATACAAGGAAAAGTGTTTCCTGAAACAATTTTAACTCTGTAATGCTTTAGGATATGTAATTTTTATTAATAGCAGTTATGTGAGGATAAATATTGACAGCACTATGAATGCATTATCTTTATCTTGATTACAACTCTAGTACTGGTTGCTATTGTCTGATTGTTGATGGATCAACTGATGCCTGCCCCTACCTAGTTGGCACCGCGTGCAGGTGAACGGGATTCTGGCTAACGGGTTGGTCGCCGTCTACGAGTTGGACCACGGTAAACATGAGCTGGTCCGCAGTACTCTCCTCCAGCCTCTGATAGAGGAATTCAGAGAGCTGCCCTTCCAGGCTATCACTGCACAACTGGCAGGTGAGTTAGAGCATAAATCTCTTTCACTGACTTTATTGGTTGATAATGCATTAAAGCATTGGCATTTTATATGTAACAGGTAGTGTAATGAATTGCTAGTTTAAGCTTAGCTAAATTTAGTTTCAGGGTTAAGTTTTTAGCCCTCAGATTAAAATTGAAATTACTCCACAATTTGTTTTCCACCCCTCTTAAAGATTATTGTTTAATTTAATACTTATTTTCTCAATATTTAACAAGTTGTTCTGATTTGACGCAAGCAATCACTAGATCCTCTTGTGTTGCTTCCATATGAATTCCTGCTAGTTGTAATGATAAATGGCTGTAAAGTTGACTAGTAATAACTAATCATTATTTCTATTATCAATGAATCTGCTGATTGTTTTTGCGATTAATTAATTGCTCACCTTGACAATAGAAGGTGGAGACGCCTGGGTTATTATAGTCTGATTACAGATGCCTCGTCTCATTCGCCCTGCAGGTGTGGCACAGCACCAGTGGTCAGAGGAGGCCTCCATGTTATTCAGGAACCACGTGGAGGGTCGAGCTCTGGTAGCCCAGGTAGAGAGTGTGCAGGAGGTATCGGAGGGCAAAGGTGAGCAGAGGGAACGCAGGTTGACAGTTTACCTGGTGGACACTGTGTTGCAGGACCAGGACCTTTGGATTCACAGCATCATGGCCGACATCAGCGGCGAGCTGTCTTCGGTTACCTAGGGTGTCTTCTCATGCAAGTTGTGAAATTAACCAGCAGCATAGCATAACTGTCACTGCAAGTCTCATTTCCAAAATGTATTTTTGAGCCAATAACTGCTCTTTTCCTGCTTCATTTCATTTTCTAAATATGGTGAAAGTGCTCAATAAACCTTGGAAGCCAGAGGTCACTTTCACTGCTCTTGGTTAATTTTCAGCATGCTGGATCTCCCAACCAAGGACTTTTGTAGAATACCTTTTTAAGTTTTGGGTCGTAGTTAAGGGCCATGTCACACTAAGACTGAAGATGTTTTGTCGAGTTTATTTATTTTCTGAATTTGAGGACTGGAATTTCGGAGACACTATTGAGTGTACTCAAAGTTAATGAGGAAAAAGACTGAAAATCAACTGACTTTTAATTAATCAACACTTTTGTTCCTTAAAGTTGTGTTGTCTGTGTGTTGCATGGTTTTTTTTGTGGTGTTTATGACTATTCCCTAAAACTAATTAAATTAACTAATTAGTTTTGTTTGCTGTGCCTGATGCATGCAATGCCCCCCCCCAATACTTTTATTGACTTAACTGCATTAAAATGTTGTTAAATCACCTGGGACACCTTGTTAAATATTAGTCTGTGTCACTTGGCTGTAAAAAAGTAAGCTGTAATATTTCTAGTGTTGTTTCAATATGCAAAACTGTTCACAAGCATTCGTTCTATTAAAACATGTACCAGAGGAGGGTGTACTTTGACTGTGTTTTTTGCCTGCGTTTTGACAATGTGAGCTGCTAACTCAGGATGAACCAACCATGGGATGAACTGTCAGGGAAGTATCTCATTCTTATACGACCGATTGGTGGATACTGACAGCAGTACTGTAGCTCCTGTCAAGCACAAAATTAGCACGGCCTACCAGTAGGAAATTATTTTCACTGGTTGCTCATCCTGAGAGCAACTCAACTCGTCAAGGACTAAATGTGAACCTGTTGAATGACTAAATGGACTAAATGTATCGATCATATATATCTGTTACTGAACACAGCTGCTCATTGCTGCAGAAATTAGTTTCCAGATTTGAGGTAAAGATGAGGAACAAAGTTCAGGGCTGAAATGGCTGGGTGTCCAACAGCTTTGGCACATTTGAGCAGCGGAGAAGAATATCTTGATTTACTTAAGCACTTAACCACAATTTTTAGGTACTTGTGTATTTCCATTTTAGGCGATTTTCCTTTTGTGCTCTACTACATTTCAGAGGAACTATTGTACTTTTTACTTCACATTTGCCTGACAGCTTGTAGAGACGGGCTACTTTTCATATTAACATGTCACATAAAACACAAGTTCCTAAAATACAGTGGCTAAAGGGCTTGAAGGCTCAACATTTTTGGCACTTGTGACAAAAGTATCTACTTGATGCATCATTATTTAAATCTAATAAATTCAGTACTGTAAAGGAATAGTTAGCTGCTGCTATAATAAAGCTACATACAGTATAACCTGCTTCCAGGTAAAGTAATGGCATCCTGGTGCGCGTAACATTGACGCACCAGTTGCTGAAAGACTAAACGCAGAAACCTTCTGCCTCTGGCCGACAGTAACACAGCCAAAGCTCACAAATTAACATGTTTAATCTATTTAACGTGTTCAAAAACTCAGGTGTGAACAGTTTGCCGTTTCACTGGGGTTGTGCGGCGGACTACTTCTTGGCTCGGCGCAGTAACCTGGGGTGTCTCCCTGGCAACGGAGTAGACAGCCAGCCTAGCTCAGCGCTTCCTGTTTCAGTATCTGTGCTAAACTAAGCTAATCGGCTTTAATTTAATATCTAATGGACACATGAGAGAGTGCGGCGAATAAGCACGTTTCCCAAAATGTGGAACTATTCCGCTAAAAGCCGTTTTCTGTCCATTATCGGAGTTCCTACCACCGCACCGAACACCCCGTCAGTCCGAGCTGCTACCACGACAGGCTCGGGTGGGTCAAAGTTAGATTTAGGAGCAGGTTTGCTACATTAAACGGTATCTGTTGGGACTGTGAGCGAGGGAGAGACAACGTGTCCGAGAATGGATGCACGTCATGACATCACTGGAGTGACAGGGCAGCCGTGTGTGGGGGGGGGGAGGAGGAGGAGGATCTCTCCATGAGTTTACTTTGCCCTTTGCGGGAGATGAGATTCAGCCCAACGCAAGTGCAACGCGGCGAGTCGAGCAGGGACGGGGGAGGAAACTCTGTGAGCCCGCTGAAATCTGCTCAACTCAGGATTATCTGCGGGTCATGGACGGTTTGGTCTAGTGGAGTTTGCGTGCGGATTCCCGGCTTGTGCGCCTGCAGCAGAGCGGCCCGCGCAGTGCGACTCCAGGCGGCTCTGGAGGAAACCATATCTGGTCAAAGTATTCGTTGCTGTCACCCAGCGGGACCGTCCGGCTATAAATAGCGCCGGAGGAGGTACGGAAATAAATGCAAAAGTTGTACTGCGGGCTGTAGAACAGTCAAATTAGCGAAGGGCACATATCCAGGTTAAAATAATGAACAGGACAACACTTTTTTTTTTTTAACCTGGAGAAAACAAGTTTCCACGAGGTCGTTGAAAATAAAGGCTTTTCCAAGAAAACAGGAATAGTCTTTTTTTATTTTTATTTTATTTCACTATTCTAGATTTCTCTCCTGTTGGAAGATGTGTATTGGCTGTTGTGGGCTTCCATCTTAAAGTAATGGCACACTGCATTGTGTCCTGCACACTCAGGGACTCTAATAGCCTTTAATCATGTTCACTTGTGGGTCACTGAAACAACAAAGAAGTGACATTTTCTGTCGGGTCTAATTTGATGACTAATTAAACTGGAAAACAATAGAAAGGCTTGAGGTAAGTTGGTGGTTTGATATGATACCAATCAGTATGATATATCAATGAATAATGCCTACTCAGGATTTCAGTGCTGTGAGATGCAACAGTCTGCTGACATGTTGGTTGTCAGTTCCTCTGTGGCCTACACGTCACTGTAGAGTATATGGAGCCTTGTAACCTTCGTCACTTGGTAAGTTGTGGTTTTCCTCTTAGTTTTGTTTAGCATAGCCCTGCATACTCTGTGGTAAACCTGAGGCAGCAGCTGCTTCTCACGCTTTGTCATTAACATATTGTTGCACAGTGTTTCACCATCTAAGTCTGATCTCCATCTCTTGGATTAGTAATGCGTCACATCAGCAGCTACCTTGAATCAGAAACTTTGATTAGTGAGTTTGACACACATGAAGTAACACACGTGACATTTTGACCTCTGCAGAATGCACAAATGGCCTGACCTCAGGTCCAAGGCAGCAAGCGAGCTGCTTGGCCCCTCAAACAGTTGATGATATACGACTCCATGCTGCTCCCCAAAGTGGAGATTAACGACACTGCAGCCGTCGCTATCGTGTTGTGTTTCCTCAGCTTTAAAAGTTGGTAGAATGACAGTCTAAAATGAGTGATCATGGCGTGTGGCAACCACACATACAACTGTAGAGTAAATGGAAAGAACTTTATATGGAAAGTAAACTTTTTGTGGTGTGCTAATGTATTTTGGTAAGCATCTATGCATGGAATCAATTCTCAAATTAAAGCAACTACAAGTGGACACCCTTGTTACTGTCAAAGCATTAAACACACACACACACACACACACACACACACACACACAGTCCTGTATCTTATCTCTGCTACATGCACAGTTGCCTCTCAGCTGTTTTCTACTGGGCCATTTCAGGGACCTTTGAAATTGTAACAACTGCAGTCTTGCAGAATAGTTTAGAGACACCATACAAATGTCATGCATGTCATGTCAGCTTTAATTTCTATTCCACTGAAGATACATAAAGTGTGATGAAGTCTGTGAATGCAAGCCACTGTGCAACTACAGATCCACCTTCAAACCTGCACTTATAGCATCTGGTTAGAATTCTATGAAAAGGTTTTCCACATTGGGACATTTAAGATATTTTGGAGTTAAATTCATTAGTAGCAACCTCCTTTGCTATTTTTGTAAACCTAGAAATATCTGGAGTTTGCATTTATAAGATTGTTGCTTGTTAAAGTAACTGTGTGGAGGATAGTGTCAGGTCACCTAGTCCAAGCTCCAATGTAGGCTATGTTAACGTAGTTTGACATAAGCTTAGAAGAGAGAACAATATAATAATAATAATAATAATAATAATTAATAATCTTTATTTATAGAGCACTTTTCTAAAACAAATATATCTGGGTCTTACCAAACTGAACAAATTGCTTACTGCCTGCCTACATGTTTGAAGACATTAAGCAGGATGTCATCTGCTGAAGCATCCAAACGGCCACTGCTGTGCTCTCACTGGGTTTTATGTGCTGATTTATTGGCTGTAAGAGTTTGCGGTCACTCTGAGAGCATGTGTGAGTTTTGCAGAGATTTATGTGTATTTCACAGCTGAAAAACTCACAGCTTCTCCAAGGTTTATGTTTAAAATTTAGCTGAAGGATTTACAAAGACATTGCTCTTTACGCAGGCCATTATAGCGCTTTGTTCTACAGGAGTAGCTGAATTGTGTAAGCCGAGCGTTAAACAGATATTTCAAGTGTGAAGCCTTTACACACATCTGACTTGAATAATAATCCTGTTTCAGTGCTGCTGTTCTTAGAGGCTTGAGGACTGGACAGGCCTGGTTTAGAGGGCAAGGGTCAAATCATGTGTTTATGACTTTAAAGGGTACATTCTGGCACAGGTCATCTTTATTTGTCTTTTGTTTCTGCCCAGTGAATGTCCTCCAATGAAGCAGAAGCTTGTAGAAACGTTATAAATACAGGCGTGGGTCTGTTTGATATCACCATAGCAGGTCGGGTCTCTTCCAGCAGACGTGCGGAGTTATTAGGAGTTCAGCCCGATTCTTCATCTTTGGTTTTGGAAACTTGTCTTGTCATGGAGCTTAAAGAAAGCAGAACAAAAGACCAGCACGCTTGACCCCACCTTTTAGGAGGTTAGCCAAAGCACACTTGCTAACATACTTAAGATCAAAACGAAACCTTAGCACTCACATTTGTTCTCCTTGAATGCAGCATTTTCTGCACTTTGGTTGAATTTTGAAGGCTCATCTCAACCCTTTCTGCCTAATTTGAGAACATTCTCATCCTTTGATGCAGGCCCAGTACAGTAATTATTAGTGTTGTCATGTGGACATGCATCAGCAGCAGCTCGCAACACGTTTTAAACCTCGACCCATAGTTTTAAGGAACCAGGGCTTAGAGACAGCACATATGCCGAACGTTTGGGGCTGTGACTCACAAGTGTTCCACTGCAGCTCGTCCATCATCAGTCATCTGGCTTGAAATGTAGAGAGGAGTTAAAGAGAGGATAACCGTCTGTCAATGCTGCCGGCGGAGAGGGAAAGCAAGAGAAAAACACAGTTCTGGACAAGATATTTGGTTTATCTGGGGATGACTTTTATACTTTTCTGCAGAGTGCTTTGAGAAAAAAAGCAGAGCAGCACTTCTGACAGTGATTCATGGCAGATGGGTCAGCAGCAGGATATAATTCTGGGAGGAAATGTGGCACTAGTTTATACAGACAGAATGACATGTCAACAGGTGAAAACTCATAGTGCAAGCTAAAGGCTTGTCTACTGTTAGAATCTCATTAAAGGGATTTGTCCATATGCTGCAGCTACTGCAGCAAGTCACACTTAAGCAGTCTGTACTTGATGTTGAATCAATGTTTTTCTATTTGTGTTAGTGGCCTATCCATCTGTCGGCAGATTATCGTCTGTGAGGTACCTAGTTTCTGCCTTCAGTGCCAATTTCTTCTTGTCATAATGTATAATGACATGAAAATGGCATCTTGTACATTATTCGCCAACTCCCAACCAGTCACACAGTCAGAAAAGCCTTGATTTAGGTTTCCACTGTCTCTCTCCTGGTATCCTTTTTCAAAATGAATATTAGAGTTGAATGTTGGAATGTTACAGTTAACGTAAATGTTGTTGTGTCATGTAAATCAGCATCTATCCCCATAAGCTAACATGTACAAATTTCTCTTGCAGAATCTTGATTTTGATTTGCTATTAACATAATTGACACCATTAATTTATGGACAAATCCCAGAATCTACAACCGTTTCCAGTCTTTATGCTAAGCTGAGTTAACTGTCTGCTGGTTGTAGTTTCATATTAGCCGTACACACATGATGGTAGTATCAATCTCCTCATCTAAGGGCAAGAACGCAAATAAATGTACCGGTATTTCCCAAATAATACCAGCTACCTGAAGAAATCCAGCTAACAAATCCAGTGTGGTTAAAATGACACAAGCTGCCTTATCAGGAAACTTGGAATGTATCTTCTATTAGCTATCCAAACTGTTCCACGTGAAATGTGAATAGTAGAGGAATGTGAAATGGAAAAATCAATCTTCAGTACATCTGCAGTGAAAACAGCATCGGCTGGCCTGCAAAGTGTTTCAGATATGGTAATGCAACGAGGAGCTTCTAAACACTTCAAAACGGTTTTCACGACGTGGCACAAAAAATGAAAAAGCACAGTATTAAACAAGATTTTCTTTCCCTGCTTTCCATTGCTGCGGAAGAAATGGAGATGGGAAAATGAGAAGAAATCGGAAAACAAACAGTGGAATATGATGCTTAATTTCTTCCCCCACAGTGTATCTACTGCTTTCTAATTCTGAGAGCTATTAATCTCTCTCCACTCTGTGCTTCTGCCTCCTCCAGGTCTCTCTCTTTCCCAGGAGCGCTACGGCCACTTGGCTGCCTTTGCTGTTATTTTACTCCTGAGCTGGGGGTCACTGAGGTGGGTACATGACATTGGCATTGACCATCAAAGTCAGCTTTGCTTTGCTGTGGTCCTTCAAACACAATGTTATTTCAATAGTTATTTTATTATTTTTTTCTCTGCTCTTTACACCCACAGGGTTTTGCAGGCTCCTGCATTTTGTCTTTCCATTTGGAGGGGCATTTGAGGTGAGGGAACCATTTGAGTACCTCTCGGATCCCTTTGTGTGTTTGTACAGTATACATTAATTTACCCTGGCGGCACTGAATCTCACATCTCCGACACATCTCAGGAATCTGAACCTTGCATAGAGAATACAAGACAAGAGATAATGTTGACTGAAGTAAAAGTTTGGGTTTAATTGGTAATTATATCACCTCACGCAAGAACAAGAAATGCAAGTGTGAGATCGATATTGTAAGATACTGTGAAAGCACACTGTCAATGCCAGAAGTCATAAGAAAGTTGGCCAGAATATATAGTTTCTATCCATATGTTAAGTTTATGGGATAAAATCAGTTTTTTCCCATCAATATTCCAGATATTTAATGTTAACAGAAAATCCCACAAACACTTAGGTTTGTTTTAATTTTGTGTATCAGCTCCTTTTGCAGGAGTGTGTATGCATGTCATGTTGAAGTGACATTATCCATGTTTCCAGGCGTGCTGTCCATCATGTCGGTGTTGAGGAAGGAGATGGAGAAGTACAGGGACATAGACGAGGACGAGCTGCTGAAGAAACTTTCAGAGGAGGAGCTGCAGCGATTAGAGGATGAATTAGAGGAGCTGGATCCTGATGTAAGTTCAATTCAATTCAATTTTATTTATATAGCGCTATATCATAACAGAGTTATCTCATAGCACTTGTTAATATAGAGCAAGTCCAAGCCAACTCTAAGTTCATAATATACATTCCATATGGAGGAGCTTTTGTCACCGTGTTGGTGTCAGTGGAGAGTTATGTGGTCACAACAGAGCCGTCTGATCACTTGTGATCCAGATAATGGTGTCCACAGTATTCGTACAGTGGCAGCTGATGGGACTGTGCTTTGAATGCTGTGAAGACAAAACCTGCCAATCCAAGGTTTACTAACAGGCAGTTAGTTTTACTGCACAATGTGACCGTTAGGCCGAGTGGCGTCCATGTTTTCTGATTGATCAAACCAAACAGGATGTGTGAAATAGATTTTACAGCATGCGTATGACCTATGATGAAAATAGGTTTGAGGTTTGAGGGTGTGCATCATTTGGCTGGAATTATAACAGCTGAAATAAATGAGTAATAATCTCTTTTGCCAGCAGCAAAAGTAACTGGATGCAACATAAAACTATAAAATCGCTGGGTTAAAATGGACCCAGTGTGGGTCAGTTTAACTTGACCCAATACCCATGAGTAGAAAACCACCCAAGACAGCGATTGTTTTGATCTAGTAACCCGATACTATAAAAAATAACACGAACATCGGGTCGAAGCTACTGGGTAAAATGAACCAATGTTGCGCCTGTTATTTTGACCCACGCTGGGTTCATTTCTTTTTAACCCTGTGATTCTTAGTGTGTAGAATATTAATAGAATAGAAACATTATACAGTGCATACAGCTGTATATATTTTAGTGATGAGTTTATTAATCAATTAGTAGACTGACAGAAAAGTTTGTAGCAGCAAAATTCCAGTTTCTCGGATATGAGGCTTTGCTACCTTTGTCATTATCAATTGAATACATTTGTTTTTGGATGGTTGAAGTGTTTGAAGATGCCATCTTTGGATCTGAGGGAATGGTAATTCGCTTTATTTTCTTGCTATTTTCTGACATTTTAAAGACTATTTATCGAAAAAATTATCAATTAATCCATAATGAAAATAACCATTAGTGAAATGAGGAAAGTATAAGAAACAATGTTGGTTATTTTAGGCTAAAGTGAAACTGAGCCGAGAGAGATAAACGCTAGGGAATACTATTTAGTCTCCTTCTTCCCTGTCATTTACAGTATTTCTCCATTTGTATTGGGTGCAGTGGGAGGCTGAGTGACGTAAATGTGTTCTTAGTCATTGTGCTACAGTAGGTACAGTGCATCAGTTATACCTGTGTTTAGTTTCCTTTGCTTCTTTATCATGTGTTTATTTCTGCATCCACCGCCAGCTTCGTACCCTGGATCGAGGTGGTGACAGCAGCTGCAATAGATTTCTGATGAATGTCTACCTGCTCATACAGAACCTCAGTGCCAAGGGGATGACAGGAGGGGTATAATGTGCAGGACTCTGTGTGTGTGTGTGTGTGTGTGTGTGTGTGTGTGTGTGTGTGTGTGTGCGTGTGTGTGTGAGAGTTTGCGAGACTGATTCCAGCAGTGAGTGACCGGATAGACTCCATGACGTAAACAGAAGGAACACTGAGAGGCAGTGCGTGCGTGCTTACCTTGTTTGTGCCTGTTTATGAGGGTAACCCTGTTGCACAACAGTTAAGTGCCCGTTTGCTTTGAAATGCACTGAAACATTCCCAGCAAGGCTTCCCACATCAGTTCCAGTAAGCCATTGAAAAGGCCTGCTCACATTGGACAAAAAACCCAACATGTCTGCCAGCTGTAATTGCTGAAAGATACATTTATTGTCAGTCATCAAGAGAACATGTTGTGTTTTCAGTACATACAGTTCCGCTTCAGCCATATATATATATATATTTTTTTTTTTTTACTGAGGATTTTTGTGTCTTTCAGCTGATTGATTTGGTTTTATGATCTGCCACTTTACTGTTTTGATGAACTCAACTTTTTTTTTTTTTACTAGGCAGCCATTTTTAGAAGAAAAAAAAAAGTTGCTCGCAACCTGCCCAGCACCAAATGGCTATGGTGTTGACACTTTTTACTCACTCAACGTTAGCCTCAGCCTTCTGTTCATGGAGGCAGGCACTGTTCATTTTACCGTCAGGTGCTCATAGATGACGTCTGTGGCTGCCGAGAGGAAGAGAGAGAGAAGATGAGTTAGGGGCCCGGACTGACAGAGAAAAAGACCAGAAGAACGTACAGTTTGAAGGGACAGGAAATAAAGACGGAGTCTCATGCTGGTAAAAATAACATGCTGGGAGTGTGCCTGTTATCTAGCTGAAAGAACGTGTGACATAAAAAGCTTGGCAGTGATAGTGTGATATACTCCCGGCTACACTATAAATACCTTTGTACGTCATCAACATTTATGGGCCACGACTGGAAAGACGGAATGAGACATTACCTCCAAAGAGTGCATTTCAAACCAATCCTGCAAATGTGTAAAATTGTCTGGTTTGTTTTTAAAAATGTGTTTGCTCTGTTAATGTTATTCCTTGGAAGCGTCGTCAGAGACTGAAGGAGGAATAAGAGTTATGAGGGGAGAGAGGCCCCTGAGTGCTGAGAGGACTGATAAGATATGAAGCTATAAGTAGCACTTGGTTTTGAATGTTGTTTTTAGGTTGAGAATAACACGATGAGCAGCAAAGCTCTGTGTTAGATACTGTACCACCATCTCTATATCTATCTCACTTTGCTTTAATACTGTAATTCTTTTGCTGTATTTTTGTTGTCTCACTCCAAAAAATATCACCACAATTGTTAACAAATGTAATTCAAATAATACCGTATCAGTTAATGGTGTCCTTATTTCCAGACATCTGTAACTGTTAAATACTCAGAATAAAAGACCGAGGTTGAAGATTTACTCTGAACAAGAAAGGACTCATCCATTTAAGTCACCATAAACCGTGTAAAATCAAAGATCGCACAGGATTTGTTCCCCTGGAGTGCTGCTCAAAAACAGTGAACTCAATGATACCACCGATGCTGGAAGAAATATGATGGAGAGTAGTGATTTATTGAGTAGTATTATTGTAGCCAGAAAGAAATCCTGGAGTAATTTGCTCTGCATTGTTCTGCACTGACGTTGCATGATATTACAGGACTTAACTATGAAAGGAAAAAAGACATGAGACAAATTCAGAAAAAAATTGAATCCCCCCCCCCCCCCAAATACCCAGTGCCAGTCCTTTACATTATGTAAATTATCATCCTTGTCTAGAATGCATTGTTGCCGGCTGGGATGCGGCAGAAGGACCAGACAAAGAAAGCTCCGACGGGAGAGTTCCAGAGAGACAACCTGCTGGCCCATCTGGAGAAACAGGCCAAAGAGCATCCTGACAAAGAAGACCTGGTGCCCTTCACAGGGGAGAAGAGGGGTAAGAACTTGCTTTCTCATAGCAAAGATGAAAAGCTGTCTTTGTCTGGCTCAAAGCACTCTTGTTATCAAGTGATAACAGATGATAAGAACATTGGTGTCTGTACGGTTTGGCTTTTCTAAATATTCGAGATAACTGACGAGGAGAGGAGGAGAGGGTGGACTCTCCAGTCTTGGAGATGTTGTAGGGAAAATAAATTGCAAATGGATGAATAATGTATCTGTTTAAATGCAATGCTCAACCCTGGAGAAGATTAGGATTAACTCTCAATTCATCATGGCCACAAACCATAGAAGGTGTCTTAGGAAACCCTAAAGTCAGAGGTCTGTCATGTGAATCTCAGGTATCCATGACTAGGAGGATTTTATTTATTCCCTGAAGGGTGATTAGTTCCACAAGACCAGCCCTCGCCAGGCCTTGTTGGGGCCCGTCAGCAAGCCCAGCACCAGTGTCGTGTGGACACAGAGGGGCATGATGGATGGTGAGAGATACCGGACATCTCTACGTGAAACTCTAGACAGTCTCCCTGCTGTCACTTTCCTCATGGTCTGCTTTGCTGGTGGTGTTGCTTTAGCGCACTTCTCTGCTCAAAAGACAGTGAATTACAGTTTCATTTCACAGACCAGCTGCAAAACTGCAGGTGGGGAAAGTGAATGAGTAACAATCTCCCGTCCCTCGCCAGCTAGGTGCCACAGCCAAGGTGGCATTGAGCAAGCCAGTTAGCTGCGAAACGGAGCATGTTCCTCTGCAGCAGTTTCTGCACCCTGTTCAAAGCCGTCTGCCAACGTGGAAGCATGCAATTGGGAACAAGAGGGGACACTGGTGACTTTCACAAAGCTGCACAAATCTCGCCTCTCTGCTGCCAGCAACATGTGTTTGTGTGGGGGTCAAAAAACGCCTGGCTGAAACTCGAGGGGCTTACACCCCACCCCCACCTAGCAGACCTATTAGTAAAGGCACAAATTTGTGGGTCAGACATAGTGATGACAGCTTGTGGTCAGGCGTGACGTGATGAAGATCTCTGTGTGACATGTACGTTTGAAACACATAGTATATACTTTATTTCAATATGAGTTACGTTAATGGTCTTCACTGTAATTTACTTAGGAAATATTTTTCTTTTTCTGCCTATATAAAGGTGAAAGGTCATGGTTAGATATATTCTTCGTGCCAACTGAGCTGTCATCTGTGTAACACCAGTGCCGTGTTCACGTCATACCGGAGTTACTGTAATTACGAGTTTCCGACTTGTCAAAAGCGTTCAGATCAAAATCCAAGTCGCAATTGCTATTTTTCTTAAAGGTCTGATCTATCCAACTTGGGGCCTCCGTTTCAGGGTCCGGGTCCTGGTACTGCGCATGCCGGCTCACTGTTACACTGTGGCTTACTGGGTATGCTTTCATAGAGCGACGCCATTGTTAATGCTATTAGTAACACCTGTGCTTTTCCATCTGCGACAAGTCAAAATGTCTGCTGTGAGAAAAGGCCATTGGGAGCTCATGTTTTGTTGAAAGACATTTGTAGAAAAATATAGCATCAAAAACATATTGTTTGGCATCATTGTGTCACTGGATCTGAAACTTTCTATACCCTAAATATCTCAAGGAATAAGTGTAAAATGTACAGCTGTCTTCTTTATTTGTCGTCGTGTTTAAAGGCCCTGCACAGCTATTGTCCACCCACACAGCTGTTTTCACTTGTTTGCCTAATTACACTGGTCCTCAGGACCATGTAGGCCTGATTAACATCTGTTAACATCTGTTGCACCTGTTAGTACATGGACTTTGCTGATCCCAGCTAGGCTCCACGCAGCTTCAACCTGAGCAGATATCTAATTAGCCACCCTTTTATTCACAAAATGTCATCATTCCATCTCTCCACTCCTGTTGCAGGGAAGGCCTGGGTTCCGAAAAAGATGGTGGACCCCATCATGGAGAGTGTGACTCTGGAGCCGGAGCTAGAAGAAGCCCTCGCTAGTGCTTCTGATGCTGAGCTCTGTGACATCGCAGGTAACGTAATCGCACCTCCCCACAGTCACGTGTGCTGTATGCATTAAGGCTTATTGGTTTTCTCTCGTTTGTCACCAAATATATGCGAAGTGTTTAGAAAAATGATTTTTACCTGGATTTTGTGTTCTCTCATCAAAAGGTTTTTTTTCATGTGCTACTACATTTAACAAGACACTACATTTACATCAGTTATCCAAGTCCTTGCAGTGAAGGACGTTTAAAGCCTACTTACGTTAGTAAAGAGAATAAATGGGGAGAATTCAATCTGATTTTTATAAAATTTAGCATTTTTCATCCGATTTTCACATTTTCAAAATATATATAAACCCAGAAACTTTTGGACTCTTGATTTTCTTTGAAAAGTAAAAGTTCCAAAACCAACAAACGGGCACACTCTCACACATGCACACCCACATACTCGCACAGAGCATCGGAATAAATGGTATTCATAGACTGGATCTGATCTGTTGAATGTGTCTTATTCTTCATCTTCTCTCACTAATCATTGTAAACACCATCACGGCCTCAACTTCCCCTCATTCACAGACCTTTCCTTAATCCAAATCTTCTCCATTTCCTCTAGCTCTCCTTCCACTTTCCCTCCACCCTTCCCCTTCATCAGTCCCTCCACCTCCTCCATCCCTGCTGGATATCTCTGTTTGCTAGCTGAACACCACCTGGGGTATCTGTAGACTGCATGCAGCGTTTGCATGGAACGATTCTGGTCTTCCTGTCATGTTCATGTTGTCGGCTTGTGTTAAGGAGACGTTTAGCAGAGCCATGCAGCTCGTCTCGGTGACCTGTTCAGACAGTCGGATGCCTGTGCTGTACATGCATTACACAGGAATTTTCAGTTTAGTGTAATGTGGCAAGTCGTTACTCTAGTGCTAGTACAAACCTTTAACATATGTGGATCATTCCATGTTTTACACACTGGTGTCATTACCCTTTGTAATTTGCTGAAGGCATTAAAGTGTTTTCAGATGTAAAATATGTATTAAGTGGGATAGGATCCTTTCAGATTCACTGCTGTCAGGACACAAGTAGGATCCCTCAAGTTAAGTTGATGCTTTGACATCCTTTATATGTGATGCAGCAGGTGGAGTATCAGTTGATCTGTAGTCCGCCAACAGAGGGCAGGACTTCAGCTGTGGCTGCAGAAACCAAAGCCCACTGCATGTTACCATTTACATTACTGTACCTGAAACCGCACAGCATTCAGCTGCTTGATTGTTGAAAAAGCGACAGTGTCATGTCTGACTTGTTTGTGATGCTGGTGGTGGTCCACTTTACGGCTGTAACTAGACGATCATTAAATCTATGGAGTCTTTTTCAGCATTCCTCTGTCTCTCTGTTTCTTCCTCTGTTCATTACCTTAATTTTTTCCCCATCCTTATTCAGTCTTCTTGCTGTCTTCCAGCTATCCTGGGTATGCATACCCTGATGAGTAACCAGCAGTACTATGAAGCCCTGGCCAGCAGCACCATAGTCAACAAGCAAGGCCTCAACAGTACGCACACGCTTGCACACATGAACTAACACTTATGTAACCGAGTCTTTTATTTGCAGAAAACTGCCAGTTGCATGACCTGTCTTCACTTGGTTAAAGCACAGGGACATTTGGTGCAAGAAACAAGTAAAAGTGTCTTAAAAGTAAAGCAGATCACTCAACTAGTTTGAACAAAATATCAACCTCAGTCAAGAAAAATGTTGGAGAGAGCTGACTTGGACTGGAGTCAAGTGAAATGATCTCATGTTGGCAAGAATGTTGGTTTATTTTACCAAAGATGATAGGCTCAGTCTTTTTTTGCACTCCATGCATGCACAAATATAGTTACAGATTAACCCTCATCCGACCAATACATTTTATAACGTACAAGGATTACCGATTGGGCGGTAAGAACCATGGCAAAATGTTACCTTATTTCTTCTCAAAACAGTATTAATTATGTAATGTAATCTGAAAACTTATTTTAGGAAAGTTAGTTAATTTGTATTTTTGATTTTGAACTTACTTTTTTGGAAGAGCAGTATTTAGGCATATCTGCTGCCTCTGTGAATAACAGACATGGTGCTCCTTCATCAAAAGAACCTTAAAAAAAGTTTTAAAAATGTATTTTGGTGATTGTGTAAATATGGTCTTTTATCTTCAATTGAAGTATGACATGCTCCTTTATATATTGAACATTTACCTCTGAATCAGCAGAGACCCATACTTAAGAGTAATATTTAACATTATCAGTGACTGTGGTTGTACTTGAACAGTATAGAAGGTGATGCAGACGGATGAGTCTCAAGTAATCAACTGTCCAGATAATACTGTTTACAGTGTTTGGTGGCGTAGATTTAGAAATCCTTAAATGATAGTAAGACTAACTCAATCAACTGTTCCCGACTATCTCCTGCTGTGCATGAGAGCGTGTTCTGTAAATGTGTTCTAGGTGTGATCCAGTGCACCCAGTATAAACCAGTTCCTGATGAAGAGCCCAACTCCACTGACGTAGAAGACACCCTGCTCAGGGTGAAGAGGAATGACCCTGACCTGGTTGAGGTCAACCTCAACAACATTAAGGTGTGTGTGTGTGTGTGTGTGTGTAACAATACACAAAATTTGATTTCACGAAACATGTTGGCATAATATTTCTGTATTATGGCAGGTAATATTTATGATGCAGAGAAGATATATCATCTTAGTTTGAGTGACTGAAATCACAGAAACTGAACCTTTTTTTATTTTTCTTAAAAGCACAGAAACCTAAATAACTGAATCTTTTTCCTTTTTTTTGGCTCTGAGAATAAATAATTTATGAAACGTAACATTTTCTCAGTTGTAAAGTTTTGGTGTTTTTCTGAACCTAGAACATCCCCATCAAGACTCTGAAGGCGTACGCTGAGGCTCTGATGAAGAACACTGTGGTGGAGCGGTTTAGTATTGTAGGGACCAGGAGTAACGACCCTGTAGCATTTGTAAGTCCTAACTGCAACACTGAACACAAAACGCTGCACAGAATCCATGTTGCCTGGTTTATTTCTCCATTTCTCTGAAACCCAGGCCAAGCAATATCAAATGTAATGAGTTGTATTAGTTTGTGCACTTTTTTATGAACAGTGCAACCTACAGATTAATCAGTTTGATGTTTTTATAGTATCATTCCATTAACACTTTTTTATAATTTCAGGATTTAACCCAAGTAACTCTTTGTTTTAATGCAAATCCTCTTTTATGGAGGAATAAAATGTTTTGTTGTCTCTTTTTATCTTTCTGCCTTTTAAAGTGTTCCACCTGCCTTGATAGTTATGAGTTACTGTGATAATAGCACTAATAAAAACGAAAACTATATTGTATATCTGACAGTTTAATTAAGAATCAGTGGGGTTAATATATATATGTTCTTTATAACCTGTGTTGCATATCATCTTGCTATCACTTCCATTCTTTCCCTATCTAATAACACATGTGCATAAAGCAGTCTTGCAACGTCACTTTATGATGATGTATGCCTCATTTTGGCAGCCAGTCACTGGAATAAAGGGCCAGTGGATGCAAAGTAAGATCCAGTATGTGCTGTGTGTTTCCTCAGGCCTTGGCAGAGATGTTGAAGGTGAACGTGACGCTGAGGAGTCTGAACGTTGAGTCAAACTTCATTACCGGGACAGGAATCCTGTCCCTCATAGAGTCACTGCAGAATAACTCCACGCTACAGGAGCTCAAGATAGACAATCAGGTACCAACTGGAACACACACTCAACCCACTTGTACGTGCAGACTCGTACACACACGTACCATGTTAGAAATGTGAGTGGGTGTTTGTGTCAGGTAGTATACACAGGCCATCTTTGCCACTTCAGTGTAATGCGCCGTGGTTGCACAGTCTCACTGCTCGCCCATTACTTCAAATTATTAAATGATTCATCGACTCCTGGCTTCCTTTGCCATTTGGCTCCACTGAATGATTGAAATGATTGATTTCTTGAATTTATATGAAACTAAGATTGCAAACGCATGTTACCCGTTGCCACTCCATCCTGTTGCCGTGGCGATCATCACCTTATCTGTAGTGGCACTGGTGTCTCTCTTTTTAGGATGGCAGTCATCAGTTGTGTACTCCTCCTCTTGCCTCTTTTCCCAGATCAGTAGTTTTACCTGCTTTTAATTCTCACCCTACTTCTTGTATCTCACCCCCCCCCCCCCCACTCCAGAGTCAGCCATTAGGCAACAAGGTGGAGATGGAAATAGCCAGCATGCTGGAGAAAAACACTACACTGTTGAAGTTTGGATATCATTTCACCCAGCAGGGCCCGCGCCTCCGAGGCTCCAATGCCATGATGAACAACAACGATCTGGGTGGGTCACACACCTACACACACATACACACACATACACACACACAGAGATGCAGCATTGGATCCTGGAAACGGACTCATACACACATTTTATACCCGCTCTGAGAAACTGATTTGGGAACATGACAAGAGTTAAACTGATAATGTCTGTATTTGATGACTGATTCTCCCCACTGTACTTCAGTTAGTTATGTAACTCGCACACAGTCTTTTAGTAGTATTGCATTTAGCAGCGTTGGTGGTTACGTGCGTCAGTGCTGACACTTTATCTTCACTATATCTCCTTGGGTTCTACTTTTAATCAGACTGTAACAGAAGAATTGGAGTGATGTCATCAGCCGGTAACTCAGTAGTACGGCCAGAAAGCCCCAGCCAATCAAAACAGCGGCTTCCTGAGTTATGACATCAACACTAAGAAAAGACTGCATGAGAGAGAACAAAATGAAACTGGAAGAAATGGTTCGGCACCAATTAATTCTTGTATTCACCTATTTCATTTTTAATTTTACATTTTATCAAAGTCGGTCTCAAAAAATATTTAAACTTATAAGCTTCACAAAATTAGTACTTCGGTTTGTCTGAGTGTTTGTTGAACGCAGTCTGAGGAGCAGTTTTAGGATTCGAGGGTGAGGGTCACTAAGACTCACTTGAATCTATGCCGTTTTGGTCATCTCCTCCACCAAAGGTTAGGACAGGGTTTAGATTAAGTTCAGAATTATGATCACATTTGGATATGGTTTATGGGCCTTATGTCCAATTAATCTGCTTGTATTGTGTCCTAAACCGCCTGAAATTAAACGTATGTGTCATAACATTTTCCTCCCGCCGTCGCTATCATTAAGCCCGGGTCGTCAGGTCAGAGTCGGACGGCTCCTTCACCCTCACTCTGTCTGTCCCCGAGCTGGAGAGGGCCTTCGGGAAAAAGTTCAAGTCCAAGACAAAGTAACAGAAACATCAACACCACACCATTTGACCGCTCAGCCTTGCTTTGCTTCTGCCAACATCACCTGGGTCTTTTCCAGACCACCGGAAAGCGCTACCACCAGCTGTCATACTCCTCTGACAGCTTCTGTTGCTTCTCCACAGCACCTATCATCACTTTGCTTCTTTTCATCTTTTAGTCATCTTTGGTTTGCAAAGACCACTGACGGTGTCCCCCAAATTTAGTGGTTGTTGCCCACCAGTCCCCACTATTGTCAGAATAGATTATTTTGTTGCCACATCTTTACATTTCCCAAAAGTGTGTACGAACCTCTGTCCAACCAAACGACACACTGGTCAATACTGAAGTCTGGAAGATCCAGAAACGAGGAAATGGGACTAAAAAAACCTGAGAGCACTTTTGCTCAACAGAAGTAAAAAAGATAAGCAGCAGATAAGATAAATTTGCACAGGCTGCTTCTGTCATATGACACAGAGCAAGACACCAATCCCCTAACTCCCTGAACAACAGCATCCACTATTTACCTCTTCTGTCTTTGGAATCTGATTGGACAAGATGTCTTCTTTTGCTTGCTATAGTAGTTTTTGGGACTTCCATCATCTTGCTCTACTGTGAAGCTGCAGAAACCTTCGTGGTCTTAATATGTTTTCTGCATCGCTTTCCCAGTAAGAAATCAGAGCTGTAGCCTTTTCTTTGGCCACTTTTATGTTTCTTCTAGGCCTTTTTACTCTTTTCATCATTCTTTTCTCCTGATCTGCTGTTTCTACTGTTCCTGCATTGTCTGGAGGCATCTGGCCTCCTCTACCCAACTTCTGTTCACTCTTCTACTCTTTTTTTTTTTGTTTTTTTTTTTTTTAAACACTTATCAAAAGCTGCCTGCAAACCTGGCAAAGTGGGCAGCTGTTCTGGGGCCACAAACCCCTCATTGGCCCCAAAGTCTCCAGCTTCACTATGTGGCCATTTGTGTGTGATCATTGAATTTAATACTGTATGCACCACTAAATCACACTATGAACTAAAATGTATTTCTCTTTTCCTTTCCTTCCTCTTTCCCTCTCATCCTTTCACCTCCTTTTTCTTTCTCCATCTGTCTCCATCTGTCATTCTTTCTCTTCTTCCTGTGTTCCTCCATCTACAGTAAGAAAGAGAAGGCTTGAGGGAGGACCCATCTTCCCCAAGTGTCGGACGAATGTGTAGAAATCAGGGCTGCCCTCAACCCTCTGTTCCCCTTCGACCCCTACCGTCTTTCCAAACCCCGTCTTGTAACCCTGTACAGCCTCACAGCCTCCGATGGCCTACTCACCAGACCATGTTCAATTTTCTGGGGTTCGGAGGCAATTTCTGAACTCCTTCTACTTTCCAGACTCTTGTTTTTGTAGCTATTAAAGGATCCAGTGGGATAATCAGCTTTCAGTGCATGCAAAAGGTGAGATTGTGTACTTATTTTTTTCTGCTCTGAAGTTTGAATTTTGACTTGTGTTCCAGGCTTGAACATTTTTTTAGCTCTTTATACGAACTAACCAGGTAAGGCTTACTTTGCCATCATGAATCCTTTAATATCTCAAGTGTCTAGATTCCTTAAAGGGGGATGGAGGTCTGGTTTTGAATGAGGGCCTATTGAAAGGCGACGGGACACTTTCAGCGATCCCTGTTTCTATTGATGAGTGGAATGAATTCTAATTATTATCATGCTGTAAGTGAGTTGTTCTGTCATTACTGTTCACAAACGTTTCTGATGTTGCTTCAAGGTTGACACAATATTTTATTGTATTTCCTACCAATTAGACACAAAAGCCAATCTCCCATTTGAATTCCATAGACCTAAAAATAAAAAAAGCAACTCAGAAATACTATATTATTGGATTTTGACCTGATTGTTAAAATCTTTTTCCTATTGGATCAAACCTGTATTTATATACAGGTTATTCAGTAATGGACAGATTTATAAACATGGATACTGTGACATTTGTCGCTATATACAGAGTATATTTATTTGTGACTGACTTGGGAAAGAGTCAGAAGCCATTCAAATACTTGGCATAACTTGTACAATGTACACTCTACTTACACTTCACACATTACATTATCCAGCATGTATTACCAGTCCCTGCAGAGCATTCCTGCTAGCCGGGAATGGCAACTGTCAATTAAAGTTTTTATTTAATGGAATGAAATTTTCTGAACTCACTGTAAAATACATACAAAATATATAACACCATCTTGTTATATAGACTTTATTGTCTACAACCCACTATGTCAGTCAGACGATAATAACTCAAAGTAACTGCAAGTACTTGAATGGATTTCTGTTACACTTTCAACCAGGTCTGGTTTGTTTGTGTTTTATTTTTATTTACTGGAGCTAAAACATGTGGTTTAATATGAAATGAGTGGTACGGTTGACTTACTGTTTATTACAGGTTTCACATTAATGCCTCACTCCAGGTTTGGAGTAACTTAGTAATGAATGGTAGACACAGATTTAAAAACACAGGAAACCTCTAATGTCTTTACAGCTGTCAGATTACACAGATCATTTAAATTCAACAAATGTTAACAGACTTTCAAAATGGATGTTAGCTGTGACGGGTCTTAAATCACCCACTGAACATCTGAAATGTGGTTTCACACTCTGATCCTGGATTGGTCCTTTTTTAAGAGTTTACGATGGAAATGTCCTTCTCTTCAAGATCTGACTGTGAATGCATGTTTAGGTCCTTGTTACCAATTCCAACTACATGTTGTGGTGATAAACACTGCTGTTTATGTAGCACCTAATGGGATTTCTTCCGACACTAAAGTTAATAGCACAATATGAAAAAAGAAGGGTTAGCTGCTATCTGACCAGGAACTAGAGCTAATATGTTGCTGGCTGAAAATGAAATGGTTTGCACTCTTGTTACTTTTTAATGGCTCAAGATGAAATGGGTCTGTATTTCCTGCTTAAAGAAAATGGGGTAAACTCCCAGTTGCAGACTCGAAGGTAAAAACACCCTCGTGTACCATCATCATACTGACACGATAAATATGACGGCATGTTTGAGGTAACCCATTTAATGTTATTTAATATCACTGCTTTGTTACTTTACAGTCAGTACTGTGGGTGTTGTCAGCAAATGGTAATTATGAATGTAAACATTTGTAAAACGATAAGTAATTGAATACTAAAGGTAAAAGAGGATGTGGACTCCTGCCACTCGCAGTCTTTGTGTGTCCTGTTTTCTTCTGTCTAGTGTTTCATGATATTATAGTGCTTGACTCAGTTTTGTTAGTTCACTTTTTTGGGTTGAATTTTGTTGATGAAATAAAGCTTGACAATAAGGCGTTTGTTCTTAGACTTTCAGTGCGTTTGGTTAGATGTGTAGGCTGCTCTGTCCTCCCACATAAAGACAACAGTGACACACTGTGGCAAAATGGAACACGTACGCAAGTCTGTTCAGTTGGACTGTCCATCTCTCCTTATGTTGCCCTCTTCAGACCAACAACAGTGCTACATTTCTGCTAGATGTGTAGTAAAGTTGCAAATGCAGTGATGACAACTTGTAACGCATTTGCCTTTAATGACTTCTGGTTCTCTTCAGAGTGATTCTTAAGAATAGTTGTGTCAGCTCATTCACTGTGTGAAAATATGCAGCGTTGCAAACCTTTTGACTTAATCAGGCAGGACGCACCAGGTTGGTGTTTACCACATAAAAGATAAATAAATGGAAGCAAAGACAGTTGAAAGTGCCGCTGTTGTGTTGAGGTGTGTGTGGATGTACAGTATGGAGGGTGAATGGTGTCATATTGGACTCCAAGCCCAGCCAACAATAACAATGGTCTCGTTTCCTTTGAATGAAAATTTGATTGACTTTTTTTCAGCGTGACATTGGAAAATGTACAAACTCAGCTCTTGTGTCCAGGTCAAACATTACATTTTTACATGTAGGATTCTGACCAGGGCGAATATGGTGGTGGTAGGTGTGATGTAAATAAAAGCCGAGAAATAAACCGACAGCCTAAAATATATTGTAATCCATGATTTTTTTTGTTGAAAAACAAGTTTTCTATTTTGCCGTTTGTAGTGAGGATTTGTTTGTTACAATCTTTGTATTGTGTGTGTGTGTGTCTGTCAGGGGGGCTCACAGCAAAAATGACACATGTACAACATTATGAATCCTGATGCAAATACTATACAGGCTCAACAATTACCCTTGCCAGCTATGAGACAGTAACAGTAAACCTCTTTATGACATAAATATCTGCTGTCTGCAGTGGCATCACATTTTTTGTTATAAATTGTACGTGCGTTGCTGTTTTGTCCAGCCTTGTATGACACAGTCTCACTAAGTCAGTAATATCTTGGCTCTCTGAGTAATCGGCGAGCTTTCACACCTCTGGTCTGCTTTACAAGCAGTCTCATCGATTTAACAGCATGTCTGTAGATTGACATTTTCTTAATATCAGTTTAAATTCATGGATTAGATTCTAAGAATTGGCTCCAATCAGACAATTTTGTTTGTTGTTTACACTTTTTTCCCCCCCTTTGCAGAGGAGTAGAAGTGTCCTTTTCTTTCATTTTTAAAAACATGTCTTAAATGAAAATGTTCCCAGAATGGTAGTTTTTTTAATCTGACGCAAAGTTCTTTACAATAGGCCTTTTTCACAGCAGACATCGTGACTTGTGGTAGGAGGAACACAGGTGTTACTAATAACATTAACGACACAAACCCAGGACCCTGAAACCAGAGCAGGTAAATCAAACATTTAATTATTTATACCTGTGCTTTTTCTACTGTGACATGTAAAAATGTCTGTTGCAAAAAAAAAAAAAGGCCCATAACAGACTCGAGGCACTGGAACGTATAAATAAACTCCCTTTCACGTGGTTTTACACATAACGGCCAGAATAAGGGAGGAAGAATGTTGGCTACTGTATCTCTCGCTGCCTTTTTCACGCTCGTTTTCGAAGCCAACCTCACATCACCGAGAATAGAAGATGACACGTTTTTACTGTCGGTGAACAAGGTTTTAAGTTTTTATTGAGTCTCAGGCAGAAACATACATGAAAATCCTTTATTGCTCATGGCATACGACAGAGGTTCATTCTCGCATCTAAACCAACAACTGAATCGAGCATCATGTCTCTTTTTAAAACACTTCTGGTTCAGTAGCCAAACTGCTGTATTCACTTCACTCTGCATGTGTTTATTTGTTTGTGTGTGTGTGTATTGCGGGAGGATGGTCTCTTTCGCGCAAATCTTCACATGATGCAAAATCCAGATGTGTAGTCCACTTTCAAGTTGATACTGCTTACTATAGCTTAAAAATCATGAATATACATGTCTTATTTACTCGTACAGTATTCTCTCCCTAGTAGTAGATCCTGATAGTAATAGTATATATACTGTAAGTTCTGGTTTTATGGCTGAAAGCTTAAGGTTTTGGCTGTTGTATGAACGGCTACGCGGTCATTCTTCATCAAAACAATGACACTACAAAAAACGAAAACCCTGCAAATCTGTAAATTAAATTTCCTGAATGCATACATATCATTTTTTATTACTGATATTATTACTGATTACATCGACATGGTAGTGAAAACACACTCAAACTTAGGAGTTATTGCCTTAATATTTTTTTGCATGATAAAGAAGAGGATAAAAGGGGGGGAGGGGTGACTTGGTACATATTCACACAACAAACTTGTCCAGACAAATGGCATGCAAGACATAAGAAGGAGACACACTGAACAGGGGAATAGAAACATTTTTAACCACTACACTACGTGGATGTTATTACACTCTGATGTTGGGCGTTGGGGGAGTGTGTAGGAGAGACAGACAGTAGGTCTGACACAGAATGTGTAACAGTGTGTGCAAAAAGGTTTTACATAAATCTCAGACATGATCAAACACAAAACAGTAGCTTTAGGAGCACACAACAGTAGTCTTTTCATTTCCTTTTTAAAATATGGCTTATCAAGTTATCACATATGTTTTTATTTTAGAGACAGACACACAGTTATAATTTCATATAATATTTTATGATTGTTTGCCCACCTTGAGGCTTGTGATGTATTCATTTATTTATGTACAAATCGAGTGAACAGGGATGTTATTTTTCAGTGCTGAGAGAGAGCTCAGCAGGTGTCGCAAAGGTGGGAAAAAGGAGTTTAAAATGTCTCAGACTAGAAGGGTAAACCATCTAACATTGTGTTTTTAGGCCCTTCATTAGTGTAACACAGCTAGAATCACGTTGGTCAAGCTAACGTTCACCTGGCAGTTGGGTCAACCTAGCTTAGTCTAATGGCTACATTTCACACAGCTGGTTTACATCTGATTCATTTCCCTGCCATAAAACTTTGATTTGTCCGAACACCAAAAGACCACACTGGATTAAGCTTCACTTTATGTACTTTCAGAGCAAAGTTCATACCTGTCACGTGGATGGGAAGAAAACCTGATTTAAACCAACCTTGTGAATGTAGCCTATGAATTAACCTAGATAACGTTAGCATTAGCTAGCAAGCTATCTTACTTCTTCAGCATGTCTTGCAGCGGGCCTGGCAGGTACTTCATCACTGTGTCCATGATGCTTTCCTCTTCCTCCTCGTCGCCGCAGCCGGCCGGCACGGCCTTCTTGGGTCGAGTCAAGCTGCCCTCTGCAGACTCCTCCGCAGCGGCTGCTGCCTCGGCCTCGGCCTCCTCACGCTTTTTCAAGCCATACTGGTGGTCAAACACAGAAATAGAAATATTTGGAAGTTAGAAGAGTGAAGGATGCAAAGGAAATGCAGCTGAAGAAAAACAACATAATTACAGGACATTACATCGCAGTTACACAGATTTCTTTTACTGTTGGAAACCAAAGTTGAAGATCTTGCAGCTCGTACAGTTTACCAAGACTGTGCCTGACTGGTTCTAATAAAAGTCTTTTGAGGGTGCAACATTTTTGAGCCCATACCTGGGATAGCACAAAGACATTTTGCAGCCATTTCTTTTGTGATTGTTGCTACTCCGTTCTAAGTGTGTCACATGACCTGCAATTTCGAGTGTGGCCTATTATTGCAGCTTTAAGAAGTGAGTTGCATTGTGCCCTGAAAAGCTTCACTCCAACTTGTGCTGAACCAACAGTTAAGACCTCAGATAGTGATGTGAATGCAATTTACGAGTTGGAAACTTAATTATGATAGCTCCAATATGGCTTGAAAGCGGCATAATGCACATGCCCTGCTACTCATCCATCCTATTGAACAATGACTTTCACGCATCCCATGAGGCCTTTCCCTATTTCTGTGTTTTGAGCAGCTGCTAACCCTTCATTTTTCTCTCTCTCTTATTGCTGTCTGTGTCTTTCTGCTTGGAATATGTCAAAAACAGTGATCTCGGGTGCTGCTTTTCAGCACTCACACTTTGACAGTGCATGTCAAACAACTGTGGCATGTATTTGTTAGACGAAGGCACACAACAAAAACCACTCCAGCTTAGAAACCAAAGCTGCATTGAAAAAAAGGTGGAATTATGGAGTAATGTTTCCTCAGTACCACAGGAAGAATTGGAGAGAGAATATAAGACTGTGTGCTTAAAAAATGAATAATACATCATCATTGTCAACTTGCATGAGGAAGTGTAGTAAAGATTATTTCAATAATGCTCTCCATGCTTAGTTATTGAGAAATTGTTATCACATTTGTCAGGTAGCATTTCTGGTAGCGATGTCAGTGTCATTGAATCTCCCAACAACTGGATGAAACATGACGCTCGTCGCTGCATCATCTGTCAAGCTCTAGCCCGAACATGTGTAAAGTTAGAGACTTCAGCTATAATATGGACATTTCTCGCAGTATCTGGCACCACCAGGGTAAAGCTGCGGAGGAGGCTAAAAGAAACCTTTCGGTAACGAGCACTTTGGGAGTACTCCCTCGCTCTTGGTTCTCCTCTGGGAGTACTTCGGAAGGATACAGGAGGTGAGGAGCCAGGGGAAGAGTGCTGCTTTTCATCCCGCTGATTCACAGCATTCCCCTTGGACCTGCCCCACCCACAGACTGCAGTGAAGTGGCTACACTGCAGCCTTTACCATCACAGCAGCCTGACATTTGTGGAGAAGGGAACTTAAAGCAAACACAGTCTGAGTATGAACTCACGCTAACTGCAGCTGTGCTCAGAGTAGACGATAAAACACACAAACTAATGCTGATTCAGAATGCAAAAACCATTACTGGATATTACACACAAAATATAAAAAGTATAAACCTGGACAACAGCTTCCTAATTCATCACTATCATATTGCACATTTAACATCTGTTGTTATAGTTTACAGTCTAAAGCATTGGAACAGTTTACTGAGCATGAATCTCCATCCTCTCTCTGATCTACCCCACCAACCTAATTCTCATGTATTCTTATTTAGCATGGCTCTATTTCATCTCAGTTCTGTCCACCTCCTTCCTGATGCCCCACTGATCTATTTTATAATCTTGGAAAAAAGCTATAAAAAAGTACCATAAAAGCAAACAAAAATAGTGTCATAGCAGACCATTTCAAAAAAGAGCTTTGATGTCATGCAGCCAAGACGTGAAGTCTTTCGAAGCTACTTAAACATCAAAAGACAGGACGCCATCCAGAAACATCACAACTCAACACAATTTCTTTCTCTCCATTTTAGTTTTCACATGTCTGGCAGCCTCAGATATTAGAAAATGAATCTTAAATTCCCTGTTTGTTTATCCTGACGATCACAGACTGACTGACTTGGTTCCTTGTGGTTGGGTTCATGCCAGAGTATTTCACTTCAGTCAGTTGGTTACTAGACAGCATATTGTCTGTAGTTGTCATCATACCTTGTCCCTGATGCCTTGTCTCATGCTTTCCCTCTCAGCCTCCATCTTGGAATATTTGGCCTTCCTCTCGTCCTCCTGCTGCCTCAGCGCCTCCTGTCTCTCTTCCTCTTTCTTTGCTGCGTCGGGGTCCTCCTCCTTCTCCTCCCCACCCAGCATCTTGCCCACATCAGGAGGACCTCCTGGGAGAGCGAGAGAGAGAGAGAGAGAGAAAGAAAATAAATACATGAGACACAATGACAGCTCTAGCAGGCCTCTATACTGAGATGTCAAACTATCAAATTAGTCTGTAAGACACAGTAAGAGAAAGACAGTCAGACAGACAAGCTGCTGAAATCACTCAGTTGTCTCATTTGTAGTACATATACATTGTTATTTTGCTCAATATGTCCAGTTTGTGAAATTCTCAGTTTTATTATATTTAGTGCTATTATATTTTACATGTATATTTGTTCTTTATTGTACAGTTACTAGCTGTTCCTTTGACAACCCAGTTTCCCTGCGAATCATTTCAGCCAGAACGAATGTGTTGTAATATAATGTCCTTCCTGTATTTATCTTTTTTATTCATTTGGATTCAGATGCATTGGCGGGACTCCTCATTTGACATGTGTTGTGTTCCTGTGGTGCTTGCTGATGCCTCTGCACCAGTCAAATAATTGCTGACCTCTGTCACCGATGATCGAACTCTTGGAATATTACCTTCTTACTGTATATTTCTTATTGTATATTTCATGTTTACTCTTTTTTTACATGTGCTCCCATTTAACTACTTAATGTTGCACAATCAGCTGGAGAAGGTAACAATGCATTTCACTAAAATTTGAGTTTGAAGTTGATGGTAACTGGCTTAACATGCCGCCACCCTCTTGACAGGCTGATTTTAGACACTCCATACTGGGCACATTCCCAGTGTCGCCTCCGCTACCTGGTTAGCACCAGAATGGTTAGGGAAATTGTGGCCAATTGCTGCTCTTGTCATTCATGCATGTAAAACAAATGGTTTCCAGTGCCACAGCCAAGATTTACCGACTGTCATGAGTCCACATTCCCCTGTGTATTCCTTTAACTAAACATATATTTTCTGACAATTATATCTCTCTAAATGAAGGTCTAACTGCTGTTTAAAAGACCCCCACAAAACTTGGACTATAATTCTGATGGAAGACTAAAATATCTCTTTACTTCAGTTTCTTCTGTCCTTTAATCACCTGTAAGAATACTGACTCAACAATCCACCTTAAAAAAATCTATATGTGCAATTTGTGTGTTGTTGTAGAATGCAAAGTTATTCGTAGGTCAATAAACCCCCTCAAATTTCCAGAAACAATACTGAAGGCATGACCTAGCAAATCATCACGATGGTTTGCTAAGTGCAGGTGGGGCGCCACTGTAGGTCAGCGACAGTGCTAGGTGGCCCTTTAGCTGTAGAAGCAGTCCCCACTGCCATGATATCACAGGGATGGACTATGGATCAGACAGTATTTTGACAAGCCCTGGAATATGTCTTACGCAAGCCTTCTTACTGTTCCTGTGGGAGTTATACATCCCATTAAACAAAGCCTTGTAATGCCAAGGCAGAGAAATGCTGAGTGTTGCAAACAAGAAAATGAGAAAAGTGGCTACCCTGTCAAGAAGAGGAGGGGAAAAGTAAAGAGGAGGTAGGATGTCAGTATCCTGCAGAAAATCGTGACAAAACAAGACATATTTGGGGAAACGGAGAGAGCATGAGGAGAGGGAGAGAATCTGTCAGAAACTATTGAGTCCAATTAGCTGAGATGTTCCAGATTGCAGCAGTTTCTGTGGGACCAGAGAGAAAGAGAGAGAGTGATAGTTGACAAGTAGAGGGAGTGGCAAGAGGAAAGTGACAGACTGAAGGGAGGGGAAAAGAAGGGGGAGAAGAATTGTAAAGGAAGAGTGATGTCAGGAGGGGGAAAGGAAGGCTGAGAGGCAGTCGAGGGGTGTCTGAGGAGAGAGAGCAAGCTACCGAGAAAGGATGGATAGAGTACTCCTTCAGTCTGTAGCTGCCCCCAGTATCGTTGGTATTTTATAACTGCAGGAAAAGTTCATTCTGATTTTCTTTTGCCGACTGTAAATAAAATTTTGAGCTACATTTGGATGGAAACTTGGCTTATGATAGAACGGTGACGTTGCTGCTTTATGAGAATATGGTTTAAAATGAAGCTATGTGATTGGCTGTCCAAGTTCTCCAGAGAACAGAATTATCGAATTAATGCAAAGATAGTGGGCGACAAACGCATGAACAAATGCAATTTAATTTCGGTTGGACTTATATATAACATACATAAGCACTGTGGACACCAAAGTAGGGTGGTAAAGAAACATTTTCACCATGTGCACTTTCATTATATCCAGCTTTCATTTGAATGGTTAGGTCACACATCCATTGTTAAATACTGTAGCCTACATCCATAGTTTGTAATACACAGCCAAAGAATTGGGACAGGATGAGAGCCAAAATGGCAGAAGAAGATGGCCACCAACATGTCTCAACAATCAGTGCTGTTTACACCACTGTACACTGTCTGCAATGAGGGCTCAGCAATAAGGATGGGAATTAAATCAAATAAATAAAACAATCATTTAATGACATTACTGAGTCGCTTGGATTTAACTGAAAGAGACAGAGGCGCAATAGAAAGAAAGTAAGTAAACTGCTGTGTCAGCGTTCAATGAACAGCAGAGAGAAGCTGACATAGCAATATCTGCCCAGCCATGATACACTATCTTTATCTTTAGCCCCCTTTTTGTGCTCTTGCAAGGGTGGAACACAGTGAGGAAGAGGGGGATGAATAGAACTAAAGTGACTGTCCCTATATGCACATGTGGACGTTAATAATTGCTTAGATCTATTTTAGGCTCTCATGCATGAGTTCTGGTGCAGTTGAGCAATTACTTTCCATGTGTGTTTGAAGGCAAATGCAGATTACAGTATGTCTTCAAATGCATGTGCGCATACCTGCATGAACACGTGTGGACGCACAGTTTGTATGCAAAAGATCTCGTGTGACTTTGCATTAATTACAACATTTTTACATGCAAACAGTATTTGAGATAGCGGCTCATATCCCCGGTTAAAGTGTTACTCTGGACTATTTCATAGCAACTTTAATCAACGCCTTGCCCTGCATCCATACATACTGTATAGAGTCTATTAACTGCGTTGCTAGGTAACAGCAAGCTTATATCCTTTTTAGAACACTGCAACAGGAATTAAAATTGGACCAATTAAAAATCAGTGTTTGCAGAAGATAAATGGTTTTACGGTTTTCTTTGTCCTGTGATTTCGCCAGCAAAACAGTGAGCTTGCATGTTCCCGTGAAAATCAAAATGAAATGTAATGCTTTCATGCATGAATATCCTCAGTAATGTCAGAATGTCCCAGATGTATAAAGATTTCTCAGAGCCAAGGTAAGCACTTATCTGACAAACTGCAAAGGAGGATTCGGAGATCAGCTTATGATCTGTGTACTTGAATATCTTCAACAGAGTCCATGTAAACACTGCTATTGAATCCTTTAAGTGGCACAATGACTCACAATCATCTAAGCCTCATTGTAAAATGATTCCCTTACCACGCACGGCCCAGAAAAAAACCCCTCCAGTACCTCTTTTAACTAGAATGTGGCAAACCAAAACCATCTCGGTGTGGTTTCACAAAATCGTATTAGCGCGTTCAGATCATTTTTGTTCAAATGTAAAAAGAAGCGCATCCTGGGAGACAAAGCCCTGAGTTATATCGAGCTCTGTATGATCTCCTGCTTTGTGAGCCATTTTAGAGATACAGCAATGTCCTTTCAAACCAGAATAACTCTATTAAGCTCTCAGGCATCACATAAGCTGTGGCAAGCTATGTTTTTGATTAAAGAGTCTCTAAACTTCATCCCAGCATGTATAAGGTATAAGGTTGTAGCAGCTGTCGGAATGACACTGCTGATAAAAGCCGGTAATGGAAAGCTGACAGGTTGGCCTTTAGCCTCCTTTCATCATTTTGCATTATAATGAATGAGTCAATGTCAGCAAAGACAAAGAGCCACTTTGTAGAGAAATATGCCAATCCAAAGCCAGTTTGCATTTTGTATGGAATTTGACTTAGAGAGAATATAAAATGCTTATGCTCTTTAGGAGATATAAACAAACTGTCAAACATACAGATCATCTCCAAAATAAAATCAGCTGATACCTGGATTAAGGGTTTTCTGTCTACTAGCCAGAGACCTTTTCCTGTGGCAACAATCTCCTTCCAACTTTGGTGGCAGAGATAAAGTTATACTATGACTTTTTTTCCCAATACTTATCTCTGAAAGCTCTTTGCAAAATCCTTGTTAAATCCAAAGTCTTCAGGGGAAGATGGCAAGAAGACCTAACCTTAGCTAACTCTCCCAGTGCTTAAACTCTTGACAGCATCAGATAAACAGTACTTTACAACTCGTTTCCCCACTCAAGGTTCTCAGGCAAATCCCTCTCTAAATCCAAAGTGCTCCTCCTTGAATCACCACCTTAACGTGGTGGAGGAGTTTGGGTGCCCCTGTGACCCTGGGAGCTGTGTTGTCTGGGGCATTAGCCCCTGGTAGGGTCTCCCAAGGCAGAGTGGTCCCAGGTGAGGGGCCAGACTAAGAG